>VYZQ01022081.1:0-39549 GCA_013400655.1 Mystacornis crossleyi
ATAGAC
Organism: Mystacornis crossleyi; assembly: GCA_013400655.1. Lineage (NCBI taxonomy): Eukaryota > Metazoa > Chordata > Aves > Passeriformes > Timaliidae > Mystacornis > Mystacornis crossleyi. Next base: position 7 of record VYZQ01022081.1, read on the forward strand.
TCCAGACCAGGAAAAAAGGTTTTTCTATTAAGAAAAAAGCTGCCTTTATAAAGGCAAGTTCATACAAGTAGCAGAAGGTCATTGGTTCACTCGATGAACACCTCGTGTATCCATCGGTCAGTTAAAACAACGCCTAAGAATAACAAGTTGAGACAACAAGATGCAAAAACACCACCTGCGAAATATCTTTTACAAAAACACGTAAGATGGTGTACATAAACTTCTCTTGGTTCTCAGCTCCGTGCTTCTTCTCACAAACAGGGCGGGATCTACAAAATTTCTTTCTGATCGAGCTTGTCAGTGTCCACAGGGTGCGGGTAGGAGCGCTCGCCAGGGTTCATGGCGGACACATACATTTTAGCTGGGGTCGGCAGCTCAGCGTTTTCAATACGGCTTTCCCCCACCTGCACTTGGGAAGCATCCCGGGAACTAGCAGCTGCCTCAGCTCCTGGGCACTCCGACTCCACTACCTCCTTTCCCCTTGCATCTTGTTCCTTCTTCCAAATTTGTAAAGTCTCACAACAGCTGCCAAATTGTGCCCAACCCTTGTGCTTCCTTATCTCTGTGAATCACCTCATCCCACAGCTTCTCCCCCACAGCCGTCCAAGTTGACACACTAAAAGCAGTGCTAGCGTCTGCAGGAAAGTTCTGGCATTTTGCCCAGAGCAACATGCTCTGCAAAGCAAAGTTTGTAGTCTTTGTGCCCACACGCTTTAACATCAATTTCCACGTGGACACTACAGTCTTTTCCTCTGTGGTTAAACCATTCCCCATTATGGGTTAGTCTTCGGTGGCTCACCTTGTACAGGTATCGATTACAGGTTACTGGTCTAGACTGTTGGCAGAATCCCCTGCCTCTCTGCTGCACTGGTCTCCGCCCCTGCGGCACCTCGTTCCACTGCTGCCCTGCTCTCTCGGCAGGCTTCCCAGGAACTCGTCAGCTCCTCTGATCCCGTCCTTGGATCCTGTCTGCATCACGTAGGGGTCACCATTTGTGGCAGTTGTCAGGGTGGACAAAAGAACACCACAACACTGTCTCGAGTGTGCAAAAGTCAGAAGCAGTTTTTTACTACAATTAGCCAGGTGTTCTTGTACAGGTTTAACTTCCCGATATGCAATTAAGCAATTACGCAATTTCTTATTAATAGTGCTATCTGTATCACAAGGCAAGCATACATACAAGCAATTACTATATTTGGCTGCTTTCTTTGCTCTCTAGACTTTACTTTCCTGCAGATGCATCCTGGCTTCCCACCACAACTTCCACCTTGCTACTTGCTTAAGCTTTCCAGTGGTTCTCTTAGTTTCTTTCTGCTGATTCACAGCTTTTGCTGCCTCGTTCCCTGTCACATCTTACACGTCTCAGGGGTACACAATTATTGTTTCCAGATCAGAGAGGGATTCTGCAAGGCCATCGGAGAAGCCAGCGGTCGTCACAGTTGTAGATCTATATATCCCCAGTTTTTTTGCTCTTCTCTATCTGCCTCACAGTTGGCACCATCTCTACCAGAGAAGGAGTCTCAGATCAAGATTCGTGCTGCAGAGATGCAGTGCAGAAAATTGAATTAACTTCAACACTTCTCCCTCTGCAGCCATGTGGCTGGAGACCTGCCTGGCAGGGGTTGAATTCAGCACAGAGACAGCAAGTGACAGCTCTGGGTGATGCCTAATGATTTTTGTCCTTTTTTCTTTTATATAGTCTCTGTATACTTTACACATATATTTGTAGCTTTGTAGCCTATTATTGCATTCATATCTAGTTTTCCCAGTACTTCTCCGTGCCCTGATAGGCAGAAAGACAAAACATATTCCAAAGCCCCTCCCCCATCTTGGTTCTAGTGAGAAAACAAGACCAAAAACCAGCTCTTTGAGACACATTTTCATCAAAAACATTTAGGCCTATCAGACGGGGAAGGATTTAGAAGGGACTTGGACTGGAGTAGGGGGAATTGCATCACCACAAGTGCTCCTAATTGCTGTTTTTTTGTCAAATATGCTAATTTGCTAAACCTATAAAACTGTATTCACCCTGTGGGGGTGGGCTTTTGTGGACAATTTCCATATCTACCCCTGGTGGCCTCCAGTAAAGACCAGGCTTTACATTAGCTCCTATACTAGTATCTTGAAAGTGTCTGTTGTTTCACTTATAGGTTCTTAAGGCATCATGAGTATCGTGGTTGTTGGGCACCAGCACTCAGGGCAGGCCTGAGTTTTCTGAGCCTTCTTGTTTTCTTCGGGAAACAGGTTTATCTGCGATGTGAAAGAGAATATTGGAGCTTAGCCAGATCTTTAGACACAAAGGGCACAAGTCTCCCTTATTCTGCAGTTATTTAGGAAGGTTTGGGGTTTACTGGTATGTTGAGGCTGACAGCTAGTCTGAAGGATTCACAGACATTTGGACATGGTTAGCTTCTATTCATGAGAAAAACCCATGAGAAGAAAATAATCAGCTTTACCTGTGGAAGTGTAGAATCGACAGAAGTACAGAATCCAAAACAATAGAAAGAGAAAACNGACATTTGGACATGGTTAGCTTCTATTCATGAGAAAAGCCCATGAGAAGAAAATAATCAGCTTTACCTGTGGAAGTGTAGAATCAACAGAAGTACAGAATCCAAAACAATAGAAAGAGATAACAGCAACACATCTGCACCTGTTATTTCCCTGAATGTCTGAATCCTTATGCTGTAGGTAATCAATAGTATTATATTGTAGTTAAATGATAGCCAAAAATCCATTGTTGTAATTTAGTAGCCAATGAACTTGTAACATGAATGATAACATACTGAAGTCTATAAATATGCAGTTTCTCTGAAACATAACACTTTTTGCTCTTAACCAGTGCAGTGTCCATTTGGGTCGTGGCTGCCTCAACAGCGACACTGGTAATGCACGTGAGTTGCAGAACATAATTTTTCAATAGCACTTCTAACTGCCAGTGACTCTCTCATACATCAGAACAGCAGGAAAGAAGTTCTCTGTCTATGGTAATGCTTCAGCTACAAGGTAGAGGTGAAGCAAAACTGCAGCCGGGCTGGGTGTTAGAAGGGTTATTTATATACTACTTTAGAATGTGCTTTTCTTCTGATGTGGAAAATTGCAAAGGATGTGCAGATGGAACCTTCTCACAGCTGGATGTAGGCATAGCATGCTCTGTTAGCATTTCTGGCCTCTGTGCAGCCTGCAGGACAGCTCCTGTGTCTGTGGGCAGGGCACAGCTGCAGCTTTGACTGGCTGACATGACCTGCAGTAGGAATGGGGAGAATCCCAGCATCCTGGCCCAGGAATGACATGGGCACTTGTAGGTAGCATCTGCACAGGCTCTGTGAGCCTGTCCTAAGTCATTTCCACTTGGCTGAGCATAGCAAACAAACATCTCATGCTCTAAAGCACCAGTTTGGTGATAAAAATCATGAAAATAAGGAGAAATTTTTTCTCTTGCCTACTGTGCATTTGTCTAGTTGCAAGCAAATATATTTTCACCATTCACTTGTTCTACTGTTTAATAATCAATATGTTCTCTGAAGCCCACTGATCTGGATTGCTTGTGCCTTACGCATGAGAAGCCCTGGCTTTGAAACTGAATGGGTAATAAATTTATGAAAAACAGTTATTGTGGTCTGAGATAGTTAATGTTGGAGCAGGTGTGATTCACCACTATTTCCATTTTTCTGCTAGACTCTGTGAATTTAACTGGGATATGGCTGAAAGAGGCCGTAGTTCAATCTGTAAATAACTTTCTTAATAATACCTTTTCCACACTTGGCTTCTCTAGATCATATATTCACTAGTGCGGTTACAGCTGATGGAATTGCGAGGTGTGAGGAGAAATCTGGCTATTTGAGGGAGCAGCACTAGTGTGAGGAGAAGAGGAAGGTGGCATCCATATTGGCATTATAACTGTGGATGCATGAATGCCATTGGAGTAGCAGAACACCTGCCTCACAGGCATTACATTGTTGATTTCTTCTGTCTTTCCCTTAATGTCAAAGCTCCCGGGCACTGGCCTCTGTTTTGGCATTTTTAACTGGATGACATTTCCAACTGCTGCCAACTGTATGCTCTGCAAAACTTGTGCAAAGTGGATTGCTGGGGTCAGTTTCCTGGTAAAATAAATGATCCTGTGGCTGTAGAAATCTGAGGTTTTAGTCAGTGAAGAAATATGTATAGCAATGAAAACCATGATAGTTTAGTACTCTTAAGTTTCAGAAATAATTATGCTCTGATCAGATAAAAATTGAACTATTCAGTCATAAGTTTAAAATAAACAAAATAAAATCCATGCTGGCTGCACAGTCCAAATTGGACTTCTCAGATAATTATTCTGAAAATTGTCTAAAAAGTTTAAGAGCTGAAGGCTTCTGACTAGAATATACTTAATTATATGAAGATGCATTATTTAGTAGATACTCTTAAGAGTTTATTTACCACCTTTCTTGTCTCCAAAGAATTGTGCCAAAAAGACAACTTAGTATCCAATGTTTATCCCTCTTTAATCCACACAGATATTGTATATTGGAGGTGAATGATTTGTTTTCACACAGAAAACACTCCAAATGAATGGTAACGTGTCTTTGTTTTTCCCAGGGAGACTGAATCTCAGCACTTCCTATTATCCTGCCCACTCTCTTGTAATGATCTGATTGCTGTTATTACTTGTGATTGTCACAAAGGGCACAGATATGTATAACTATAACCTGTGATTTGGAAAAGACATCTGTTTATCTCTGAGGTCAGAGCAGCCACCTAAATTTTCAGATGATCTGATATTCAGAAGCAGAGAGCTGCCGCGGTGTGGGGCGGTGGTGAGTGCTGCAGCCTTCTGGAAGGGTCCCCAGCCAGGGGAAGCTGCTGCAGCACAGTGGGGCCAGGCAAGGAGTAAGCACACACACACTCCCAGTGGAGCGGGGCACATACACACACACACCCAGGGAGAAGGGCAGCAGCCGACAGCAAGGAGGAGAGAAGGGTCTTCCGTGTAGGGGTCCAGCGACAGGGTTTATTAGGGTCCAGCACAGGAGGGGTCCAGGGACGAAAGACCAAATGGAGGGCCCAGGTAAAGGGTTATAGACAGGGAAGAAAGGGTGAGCAGAGCACCAGGTCCAATGGGTAGAGGGGCAGGGGGGCGGAGGAAGGGTAAGGGGGCCAATGGGGATATAGCAGAGGAGGGACTAAGGGAAGGGAGCCAATGGGGGATACAATCAAAAAGAAATTTCTGGATGGGGTACATACATAGAATAAAGGAATGGAGAATATAAAACCAATCCCCAGCAGGGGAAATCCGTATATTAACATACTTAGTGCAGGGTCCCCTGGGACTTCACCCTATCTCACGGGGAGTTTTCAGCCTGCGGGCCATCCCACCAACAGACCTTCCTTGCTTTGGGTCTAGTGGGTCCCCTCTCAGCATCCACACAGGATTCAACAGAGAGCCTTGAAGTTATGTCTGTGCCAGACTAATAGGCACGGTCTCTTGAGATTAGTGTATACTGTGGACACAAGCGCTGAGAGGAAGAGCTGTTCAGTGAAGGAGAATGGGAGGAATTCTGAGTTTCCTGTGGGTTCTCTGCTTCTTAGGGGAAGGGAAAGAAAAAAATCAACTTTTCAAATATACCAATTAACTGAAATCTTGAGCTTTCATACTTGTGTTTAGGACTCTTTCATGGGTGTTGCAGGGGTCATATGAGTAGGATCTCCTGGAAAAAAACTAGAAATACACCTGCTGAAACGCTCCAAGTTGCTGGGATGTCTTTGTGCCTCACAGATTGTTGTCAGTCAGATCCTGTGCACTGATGAGCCTCTTCTGCAAAGCACAGAACACTTTCCATGGACCCTGGCTTTGACAAATAGGATATTTCAGGTCTTGCACACAGAAGTTCAGACATGAGGATTTTCTAAGCAGCACAGTCTGCCATGCTGCACATTTTGTCTTAAGAGCAATTTTCCTTTTTTCCTAGTTAGGATTCTGAGCCCTGAGGAAACCTTTCTTCCTAGGAATGCCTTTACCGTGCTAGGAAAATTCAGTGGCACAATGTGACTCTTTCTAATCACTAGCAACATTTTGATTTTAAAACTGAGTATTTTGGGTGTTACAGACTTTTTTTTGTTTGTTTTTTTTAATTATTCCCACTCTAGTTTTTATCTTCAGTCCCTGCCTTGTATTGTAACTAGTGAGGCTATATCGGAAGGAGTGTATCACAAGCTTTTGTCTGGGTTTATACGGTTCTTGCATTCAACACACTGAAGCACCCTAATCTGAAACTCTTACAATTTGGAACAAAAGATGTTGGAATGATGCATGTGCTTCATTGTAGCTGTCATGCTATTCCCAAGAATTTCAGTCTTAATGTCATTTTATTGTGAATGATATACCGCAGTTACTTTGAATGTGTAATTAATGTCCTTTTACCATCATGACAAAGAGTTACCACAGGATGATGTTGAGAAGACTTAAGGTTGTTTTATTGAAGTTTTGGTCTTCTCAGCAGTTCATGACTGTGAAACATGCATGAACTTCAGGAGCAGTTGCCTCCTGCAGGTAGATGAAGATACCTTGTACCCTCTGCTCAGCTCATGACATTTTTAGACTCAAGCTGGATGATAGATGCAGAAGGAGGGTAGGGAACAGAGAGAAAGTAGAAACTCAGGAAAAAAAAATACAGGTTCAAAGAAGTTTCATTTCTCATCAGACATTTTTACTGACAACATTTGGGGTTTTTTGACAGCATGGAGTTCTTCGCAGAGGAGGAGTCCAAATTATAGCTTGACAAACCTGTTACTGTAAAGCAGAGCCAGGGAATCCTATTCTTCTTATAAAGTCTTTCTGTGCCATCCATATGTGGTAAAAAGCCCCATCTATATGTGGATAAATTCTGTACAGAAAAGTCATGGGCAAGGCCTGGTTTTGGTATCTTCAGCTGCCATTACAGCTACTTTGTGAGAGATCAGTCTTGATCAGTTAGAGAGGGCTGAAGAAGGACAAACCTTGGTGGAGTTTTTATTGTGGCAGAGGTGCATGTGTGGATGTGTAAATGTGTGGGTTTATTTGTTTGAGGTTTTTTTCATTGAATAGCTGCTACAAAAAGCCGTTCAGGGCAGGAGCTGTTCAAGTGCAGAGGCAGGAAGGCTGGTGATTTCTGGGGGGGGCACTCCCATAACAGGGCAGTAATGGTGTGCACATTTCAGGAATTTTTAACAGATGAATGAGATATGGCAAACTTCAGTGCAGACCACATGTATTGCACAGTGTTGATTACCCAGTCTAGTATTTTTTCTCCCATAAATTATCTAGTTTTGCATTATCACTCAAGTATGTTGCACGATCATCTAATTACATAGTGAGATGCCAATTAGAAATAACGCTACAGCAGACCATTACAAGTCAATTTGATGTGTCTTTTTCCACTGTAAACATTAATTGTTGGCATTGTTTTTTACAGTACCACCTCCATTGTCTGAGTGACAGCAGTACAACTCACCAGTTTGATACTTCCATTGTGTCTATATAGAAAAAATACTGGAAAAGGCCACCTGTTATTTTAAAATCAGCGTTGAGGAGTTCCTACTGCGCTCATGTGGAATTAGAGCAGAAGTGCTGCAAAGAGAAACACAGCTGAAGGCAGGTCTGGAGCAAACACCCAGTGCCAAGCAGTCACTCAAGAAACATTTGTGGGAAGCACTGAAACAACAGACTTTGCAGGGATTATTGGCATATCCTTTGAAAAGAAGGTAAGATTGTTTGGTTGGGATGTCTTTCCCCTTTAAGCAAATAATTTATTGTATCCTGAAGTGCCCTTATTTCCAGTGAAAAATGCAAGCATGGTTTTAATGAGTAATGATGGGGTTCAATGATGTGTTTATGTTCCATAAAAAATTGCGGAAATCCCAACAGAAAATCATTGTAATTTCCAGGTTTTTATGCCAAAACACTTGGTACTTCTCCTTTACTGGAGGTTTCTGGAAGTGTGAACGTTCTTTATACATGACACTGAAATGTACTGAAACAGGAATGGTTTTTCCCCCATTACTTTGTAATTGCCATTACTTACATAGTAGTAGTCTTCAATTTGTTTGACATGAATCATGCCTTTTTAAGGCTGAGAATATTTAAAAGGGAAGTCTGTAAAATGTTTATCAAAGAAGCACCAACCAAACTTTTGATTCAACCTCATTTCAGCCAATGTGAATTATTGCAAGTAACACATATAGAGGTGTAAAAATGGATATGAGATACATTCTCAGGCTTTATTTGTACATCAAAAGGGTAAATAAAGACCTCTTCCATGTGCTGGTGACAGGGTGAATAGATTTCAGGCAAGGGCTTCCAAATTTGCACATCTGACACAGGCTGAACTTTTTTTCTTTCTGAGACTTGATAATTTATATTGTGAGTTATCAGATAAATTGATTGAATTTATTTTACTTCCAAGTGAAAGAATAATAGTTTCAGCAAAAGATTTGAGGATAAAATTGTGAATAGATTGCTTATATAGAAATGCTAATTACACTTTTTAAATGAACGTCTGTGTGAAAAAAGAATTCTTCTTGTAAGTGTTTCTAGTAAGAGCAGCTCATGGATTTTGTCAAAGTGGATGGTTATGGGTGTTGTTTATACATTTTAAGTGTTTCTCTGAGATGAGAAAAGGTACCATACTGCTTCTGTTTGTCTTCCCGTGGCTCTTCAACGATATATCTAAGAGGACTCTTACAAGTTAGGTTAAAACCATCTTGCTTTGAATAGTGGATTGGTCTGATGTCCCTTCCAACCTCAATTATCCCATGATTCTTACATTTATGTGAAATCCCATTGTATCTAAATTTGACCAATTGCTTACTCAGGCCTTGCTAGCTGCCACTTCATCCTGCAATTCTCAAATACTTGGAAGGGATACAATGGAAGCAAGAAAACTCTCATTGCAGTGATCAAGTGTTGCAACCTCATACAGGCCTGTGTTGTCTTTGTGCCAGGTGTTCCACAAAGTAATGGTGCCTATGTAATGCAGGAAGGTTTCTTTCAGATTACATTTGCTTTTTGTCAGGTGTAACAACCCGCTCACTAAAAAATATGCATATGTGGTCCTTGTTTCTTGTCCCTAAAGCTTCGCTTCCTTTTGCAAACAGGGAAGTGAGAACCTGGAGACTTTGCTACACGTTAATGTAAGGATTGTGCTGAAGTGTGGTAACAAACCAGTCCCGATTTAGGATTAGTATCTCTGTTTCTAATATTGTAACCCCACCAACCAGTATTTTCTGAGGGGGACAAGTATGCTGACGAGCATGGCTTTCAAACCTGTGTGAGACACCCTTGCTCCTGGCAGAAGTGCTAATTCCACTTCAGCTGCAGCCGAGAGGGAAGGTGCTGGGTGACAGCACTCTGTCATCTTAGTTCCTTGATCTATGTATGTCCAGGAAATAAGCAGATTATCTCACCCTTGTTTCTGCTGTCATCCCTTTCTATTTTAGTTGGGATGTGCATGGGACTTTTGTTCAAATATACTTAAGACTGTCAGCATAGGATGCTGGAGGATAAATTCTGTGTTTCTATTGGGATGAGCTCACATGGACCTTTACATTCAGCTTCTCACAAGTTGCACATTACAACAGCCAGTTTATTTCTGACATCTGCACCAGCTCCCATACCTCAACACTGCCTTGACATCTACAGTTCAAAAAAAATCCTCATTTCCCTTGCTTTTGGTGATATACCAGAGAGGGACCTTGGCCTCAGATAGAGCATTTGCATGTCCCAGTAAGACAAATCAGAGTTGCTGAACAAAAGATGTGTGGCTTTATTTCAAAACTAACAAAAAAAGAGAAAAAAAACCCACTCAAAAGACAGTCAAAATGCAGATTGCCAGTGCTTTTCCACTTGCTTCTCAGGAGTAACAGCTCACTTCCACCCCCTGTTTTAGTCACCCTCCTTAATGCCAACTAGACTCAGTATTAGGATACTTGGATGGCAGCACTGTAATGATACTGAATTTATTAGGTCACTGTGAGGTTTCCTGGCAAACAGTATCATGCTACTTCCTGTAGCAAGAAACTTCCTGTGACCTTAATAAGAAATTACTAAATTGTTTATTTGCTATGGCTTTCCTTTCATTCCTCTGATTACAGAATATTATTTCATAGAAGCAAGTTCTTCATATTCCTTCTCAGTCTTCTGCATTTGTGTTTTAAAAAAAAATCAAAATAAACCAAAAACCCCAAAACGCCAACAACAATAAGAAAAGAAAACAGGAAAACCTCCCAAGACCCAAGACACCAAAACTCAAACAAAACCTAATAAACACCACCAACAACATAAATCAAAGGATGGTGTAATTCTGATTCATATAAGAGAAAAGGAAAAAAATAATTACCGAGTTGTCCGTGCTGCTCTGCATACACCACTTGAGAGTAAACTCAGTTATAAAATATGTGGTGTTTCGTAATTACCTTTTCTGCCAGAGGACCAGCCCTGACCCCTTGTAGTGGTTTTGTTTGCATTTTCCCCTTCTGTGAGATAAGAACAGGGAGGAATACAAAGCAGGTGCCAAACTTTAAAGAATATAAAGAAGTTTATTGCTACAGCTAAAAGTAAAATGAAATAAAAAGGAATTAAAGCAAAATAACCCCCTTCTTCCCTCCAGCACCTTCCCCTTTTACCCAATATAAAGACACAAACTTAGAATCATTTCAGTCAGTTTGCCACTCTATAACAATCTTTCATCCATCCATTTACGGAGAGGAGTCTCTTTTTCTCACGCTATGGAACTTTTCCACAAGAACAATCTTCTCATGGCATCAATGTCACAGCACAACAGCCGCCCGGGATGGGTTTCTGTTGGCATGTGAGAGTCCCTTTCCTCAATTACAGCTTTTCCACAACTGTTTTCCAGGGTTCACTTTTAGCTACTGGGGTACAAGTTTAAGGAAGAGCAATTCCAAAAAAACAAAAGTTCTCTTCATCTATCTCTGAGATAAACCCCCCTCACTATAGAGAGAAAACCTGGGGGAAAAAAAATCTAAAGTCCTTCCATAGGTAGCTTCTCTCATCAGAGTGGGGACGACGTAGGCTCTCCTCTCTGGGGCCTCCACCTCGGTGTGAAGCAGTCCAGGAAAGAAGAAGAGAGAGGAAAGAACATCCAAAATCATCTTCATCTCTAGGAACAGAGGTTTCCTTCTTCACCTCATCTATCCATTGTCGCTCGTGGAACAGAGGTATTCTTATTCACCTCATCTATCCACATGGAACAGAGGTTTTTTAGTTCACCTCATCTATCCTTTGTAACACAGGCAGTTAGAAAGCTCTTTCCTTCCCAAAGCTTATAATGAAATTACAAGGGAGTCTCTAATATATCTTAGTCCATCACCATAGCTTTGCAAAAGAATTTCAGCTTTCTAGCATCTCCTCTATCTCTTCTCTCTAGGCTTCAGCCCTTTCTTCTGTGTTTTTGCCTTTCCTGGGAAAGGATTGGTATTTGCAGGTTTCGTCTCTCGGAGGAAAAACTTACAGCACTGAAGGGGTTAATCTTCCCGTGCTGGGACCTTGAAAACTGGACCTTATCTTTCGTGAAGCTGCAGCTTCAGCTGTGCAGCTGCTTGCAGCCGGAGCTGGTTTTCGGAGTGAAGGGGGGCATCTCGGCCCACATTGCTAAGCGGCAGCTTGGGGCTGTGGCCCCCAAGCCTGGGACCCAGCGGCCAGGGCCTAGCCCAGCCTGCTGGGAGAGGCCGGCCCACCAGGGCTGGGGGCCGAGGTCTGGGCCCACCAGGGCGGAGGGGAGAAAGGCCATGGCCCTGCGGCGGAGCTGGACCATGGCCTGGCCCGGCCCCCCGCCGGGCCACATAGGTTCTCATAGGCAGGACCCAGCAGGGCCCCACCAGGCCGGTCCAGCCCCACCCCGGGGCTGAGTGGGCCCTCAGTTACCTCTGCCAACACCAGAACAGCAAGAGGGCCATTCCCGCCTTGTCTCTCTTTAAATGCTGTATTTTACAGAGGTGTAACCCTTCTCTCAGTGGCTCAATAGAGCTGTCTATATTCAAATTAGTTAATTGATTGGTTCTATCAAGTTCTGGAGGAAGTTACATCACCTGTTGCAGCAAAGCATCACTTCCTTGACTCTCTCTCTGAAGAAACAGAGCCGAAGGGAAGAAAAAAACCTGAAAAGCAGGAAGGGTGCTAACCTAAGACACCCCTGCAGGATTAGCACAGTTTGGGTGATGTGTAACAGCTGGGTTATCTGCCCTAGCATTTTCCCTTTGGAATAAGGCATGGCAACTAGGTAATTTGCTCTGAACCTACCACTAGTAGATTTTTTCCGCCAAGTGTTGACACTATGTTGCTCTTTTCAGTCATATGGCTAGCCTGAATGCTCACTGGATGATGGGGAGGTTCTACAACTGGCTAAAACTCAAGTGGAACCAGTCCATTTAATGCTTCACCCAAGCAAAAAGACAAATTATTTATATGCTTAGTATTTTAAGAAAATATATTCATTATCCTTTTTCAGAAAGCTTCTATGAAAACACTACTTCACTTATGAATTTAATTCTCAAAAGACACAGCTTGTACGGCCATAGAATACTTTAGACTAAAGACAGCCCTGTGACACTTAAGTTCATAAATATTACATTTTCCATTGTTGAACACATCCCCTTGCCAAAACTCAAATTTTCTCCAATTCCGCTCTCAACTCTCGCATATAGATCAAGATTATGCATCAGTTCTTAAAAATATTCAGGCACCTCAGTTGCTTTCCTGATCAAAAGCCACGAGTAGGCTGACCATGGTTTTATTTTTATTCAGCCCTGCTTCTATCTCCTTGTGTACTTGGATGATAAAAATAGATGTTGGCACTTGAGGGGATTTTGTGCTTATTTGTGTGTGTATGACATCTGATTCTCAGGCCCTAGGAACTCTCTGCTACCACAGTTATTATAAGGGGCCTTTATAAATTACTATCTCATTTTGATGTATTGCCATAAAAAGGCTTGGTTGTAAAGGAGAATCAGTTTTCTTCTGCTGTCAGTGGGAATTAAGTCACTGTAAGCAAAAGAGAATCTTATCTTCAAATTTGTGTAGTCATTAAGAAGGGTTTGGGTTCGTTTGTTTTTGGAGGTTTTGGTTTTTTTACTTCCAAGAATGGATTCTCACAGCCTCTACCATAGCAGCCCAGATCCTGGAGTTCTGTACCTTTTTCTGGGCCTGTGCAGTTCTTCGGAAAGAATAATTTTCTAGCAGAGAGGATTGGAAAATAATAGGTCAAGTTTTGGAAACTCATTGTGGCAATCACTGGTTTAGGTATCCAAAGTCTGTGTTCATAACTGAATATGCCTTGTCCTGCAGAGAAGATAGGAAAGTGTTTGCAGTACTGGTACCAATTACCACTCAAAAATGTCCTTGAGTGGTCTTATGTGTTGCAGAATTTCTTCCTAACCTTGTGCTCTGTTGGCTGTGGTTAAGACCAGTGTTTGGCTCTTTGGGATGTTACCAAGTGGTCACTGCAAAGCTGAAGGCTTTAAGTGGAGGAATCCTTCAGACTGGCTGGCAAAATATGGGATGGGAAAGCAAACCAGCTGAGGATGCACCCTTGCATCCAGCACAGCTCTCGCCAAAACTAAAGAAACACCACACACTGCAGCTGACAGAGACACATTTTCTTTCAAGTCAGCACACAAAGAAGAGAAAAGTAAAGTCACATGGGACAAAGCTGAACATGGTGACCCCAAGGTCAGAAACAGAAGGGAAGGGGCGAGACCATGTGGGTGAACATGGTGACCCCAAGGTCAGAAACAGAAGGGAAGGGGCGAGACCATGTGGGATGGCACCTAGATGGCAACGGGAAAAGAGGGCTGTCACGCTTTTGGCGCGGAGCTTAAAAATGCTTCTTGCAAAGCCGTAGAAAGAACTTTAACCCATTTGGAAAAAACTTGGGGGAATGGGAAATTCTTGTGCAGCCTGTGACTTTAAAGAAAGGCCCACGCCAGGCCACATAGTAGTTGTGAGAAGCTGTTAGAGATTTGAAGCAGAGAACCTTTGCTTTCAGGCTGAGATAACTCATCCTTAAAAGACTAAAACCCCATTCTCTCCAGTGGCCCATGACTTGGCAGTGTGGGAAGACTGCAAAAGATTCATGGGAGAGACACCTTTTTCAGTTCAACAGATTTTTCTCTGGGCAGACTGAACTGCTGGTTTGTGAAAATTCTATGGCACAGTAGAAGAACCTCTTTTCCTTAAGCATAAAAAGACTCTTTAAAAAGTGCAACTCTGACCAAAAATCCCATGTTTTTGTTTTGTTTTCACTTGTGAAAGGTTTGTAGTAAAGGAGGACGCATTAGGAAAGAAAGGTGTTCAAAGGTTTGTTTTGATTTCTTGTAATTTCTTTTTTTCCTCTTTTCATTCCGTTAGTAATAAACTTTTCTGCATACTGCAACAATTTAAGTGTGGACCTTGTTTTGCCCTGAAGTTTCCTCAATAAATCCATATTCCCCTTATGCATATAATTGGATTTCGTGTGTTTGGCATTTAAACCAGCATCAAACCATGACAGGAGTAAGGGTGACTATTACAATTTTAAGGTGCTGATACTGCAGCTCTGAAGTGGCATGTAAAACAAGGTGATTTCAAAACACCTGAATCCAGAGTAACATATCAAACAAGGTGATTAGGGCAGTATTCACTCAGGAGCAAACCTCCCGCCTGTTTGAGTGCACTATGGATTCTGGAGGAATTGCACTGGCTTCACTCTGGCAATTCAACTGTCAGTTTGTTTAAGTAAACATGCATTCAGCCCAAACAATAATGCTTTCTTCCAAAAGTTGCTAAACATCATCACAAAGTGGATTAATGACACAGTCAGCAGGTTTTCCCTGATTGTTGATAAAACTCCAAAGTTGAAAGTACAGCCAGAAATTAAAGCTCTGCGGCTTGTTTGTGTGTGAGATTTGTGAAATCAGTGAGTATAGAAACAAAGTCTTCAAAATCAGGATTGTTTTGACTTTTGTTGGTGAATGATGATGCTCAGAAAGATTTGCATAGCTCCCCAGGAGCAGCTTTGATGTGCTGGTTCTCTGACTGGAGTCAGCTCATTACATCCATAATAGAGAATGTCACTGATTTCCTTTCTTCATAATGAAGGACTGACAAATGTGAATGAAATGAGCTGAAATGCTCTCTGAAAGATGACAAAAACTAATGAAAAGTCTATGAAAACCATTGTTCTGTACTTTTTATGAGTATTCATAAGACACTCTGGCATGGGCTTTTTATATGCAAAATTGCAAAAGCACGATTGGCCCAAAAGCTCATCAATGAACTCAGCTCCAACCTATTACAACTCACGTTCTTTATTCTTTATCTATCCACTGTACTGTTTGAAGGATTTCCTTTTATAAGGCTCTGCATCAACCAAATGTCACTCAGTTCTGGGAATCTGCCCT
Source organism: Mystacornis crossleyi (assembly GCA_013400655.1). Lineage (NCBI taxonomy): Eukaryota > Metazoa > Chordata > Aves > Passeriformes > Timaliidae > Mystacornis > Mystacornis crossleyi. Next base: position 15,427 of record VYZQ01022081.1, read on the forward strand.
AGTCACATTGTGCTTGTGAGGAATTCTGTGTTGTCCTCCATCAGCACCACAGAGGAAGATACCCATGAAAGCTCACGACAAGAACGTCAATGCTCTCTGAGAAAATAACCCAGAAATATAGATGTTTTGATCCTGATAATTCTAATCATCCTGATCTCTATCCATGGTTACTTTTTGGGAGTTTACTTCTGAAAAATTACTTTTTAAAAAAAAATTCATTTTCTAGAACTGAAATTTTCTTGGGGGGGTGGTTCTCAGAAGACCTCTGGGGTCAGAGTATAGAAGACTTTTCCCTCATTTTATGGAAGAATTCAGGTGACTTGTGTTGACTGCCTGTAGTTCCTTGTGATAGGGCAGTGACAGGCATCAGATTTCTGCACTCTTACTGTCCATTCACCACAGACCTGATCTTTCCTTGAGGTAATGATCCCAATATTAATTCATTACTCATGAATAGTAGGAGAGAGGAAAAAAAGAGCAGTGGAATGGTGGAAGAGGAGAAAAAAAGAAAAATAATCTGACAAGATTTTATAGGGAAACAAGTTTAACGGGGATGGTCTTTCTTGGGAGCAATGAACAAGCAGCCCAACACCAATTGTCATTTCAAGTTTGTGGTCAATAAATTCAAGAGATTACAGTTTGGAAGAAATAATTTCAGCTGCTTGGGCACCTTGCTGTGTGTTCTATTAATGGCAATACAGCGATATTTGCAGTGTTAGTGGCTCCCTAGCTGGGAAGGCTGGTCACATAGGCAGCAGCCATTGAAGAGCAACAACATAAGAGGATGCATGGAGAGTGCGAGGAAGGTACCAGGGATTTAATGAAATGAAAGTGAAGCATTTGAAATACAATTTCATGAAGAACATTAGTATTTCACCTTGGATTATGTTTAAATAATGAGAACTGCAGTGACTGCAAAAGAACCGTAAAGTAAATAACAGCCAGGGACTTGTTTTCTTTAGTCTTAAGAAGGAACATGATTTGAAATGTAGTATTTGATTTAATGGTGTCTCTCTGAGAAGTAAGGAAATAAGCTGAAATGTGTTTAAGTCAGAGGGACCGAATCCCTTGGTAGTGTCTACATAGATGTATTTCTAGTTCATTTCAAGGCAGTTGTTTTGATTCATTCCAACTGTGGCGTGCAAGAGTCCCAGAAGCACTGGGCCATCTCACCTGCATGTACTTGCCTTTGGGTCTGATTTTTAGTAAACCACCCTCATGCATCTCAAATGAGGGAATGATACTTGCCATGTAGCATTTGGACACAGGGCTGCCTCACTGGGAGGTGAGAGGGCCCAGACAGTCAGGAAAGGATTCAAGGTTTCTGTCCCTTCTCTGGCTCATATCATTTCATCCACCATCACCAAGTACAGTCTAAGCAAAGAGCAGATTTTGAATAAGGTGCAGATTGCCCCAGGGACTGCTGTGCTGTACAGCCAGTCTGGAATTTGCTGTGAGATGGGTTTAATTATATAAAGTATGCTACTCTGATATACTACAGTTGCTAAAAGATGAAATTCCCAGAACAGAAGTTGGTCTTTAAAATCGAATGACTGAAAACAGCAATTTAATTAAAGCTTTAGTACTTCTGGGAAGGGTTTTTTGATGTAGGCAGAAGGACTGAATTTACTTTGTTCTGATGTTTTTCCCCTAAACACTAGCTTGCTGGGACTGATGGAGCCTGAGTACCCTCTGCATCTTTCATGAACTTTCTTGTCCTTCTCAGGTCCCAGCTATGTCCTGGAGGCCCTGCCAGCAGGACACCCATCCTGCCTGCTCTACTAGTCTCACATGTGTAAGGTGGGTGAAAAGGTTTTCCCCTAACCTTACACATCTGTTGCCCAACCCTCTTCTCTGCACAGCTTTAGATGGCTGCAAACTGACAGCAAGGTGTGTATGAAGGAGATCTGCTGGAGACTTACACACTGTATTTAGTGTTCATCAAACTCAAAGTAAATTTTTTCCCTCAGAAATAAATGTATGGCATAGATCCCTTTCATTTCTAAGGAGGATGATGCTTCTCCTAGGGAGCCATAAAGCTGAAATAGGTTATTTTAAAACTAAAGCATTTTCATCCTCAGTCTGCTCCTAGGTGCCACTCAAATACAAAAGGCAGAAAGTGTGACATGCAGGTTGTCCAAAAATGCCACCTTTAAAACCTCTCAATCTGTTTAATACCGAAAGGCTTTTCTGTCATTTGACGACTGTAACACACAGCAGTGCTTTAAGATTGAACGTTGGAAATGATTCTTTTTATAAACTCCAACCTCTTCCCCAGCAGACCCAGGAAAGCTTTTAACCACTGTCATTGAGGCTGGTGGCAGAGTTGGTAACTACCATTTTCTGGCAAATGCGCACATTCCTTAACTTTGCTTTCTAGTACATCAGAAACTTTCACCCATTTTTCTCAGGATCTTGAGATGTTCTGTCTTTCGCAAGAAAATAAACTTGATTGTACTGTGGCTTAATACAAAATAATGAGCTTTACTAGTCTTACCCAGCCTTGCCACAGGCTTTTGTGCTTGAAACTTCGTTAGACTGGAGTGAGAGGGTTTTCTGCCTGAATGCACCTGAATGGGCATCCATCCAAACATTTGCTTCCTGTGTCTTTTTCTGTCAACCCTGTTTTGTTATAATTTTACAAAAACACAGAGGGAGAAACTTCAGATACAATAGATTTAATCAATAAAGACATCTGTGTAGAAATGCTTGTATTTGGAATTTAATACAGATCACAATCTGAGAATCTAAAAAGGGCATGAAGGATTTTTTTGAGGCTGGAATGTGTGAGTTTCTGGAATTTTTTATTCTGGGTAAGAAAGATTAATTGTGGTAATAATACAACTACAGTACTACAGCCAATGATAACATATGAAAATATCTAAAGAAATTATAGTAATGATAATGGATGTTGAAGGCAGCTTAGGGGCTGTTTTCTACCTTCCTCAGTTCCTCAAGGTGGTATGTCTAAGTGCAATTCTCCTTCTGTTAACTATATTAAGAGAGCCTAGAACAAAGAAAACTCTTTTGCTTTAACAGCAAAGACTGCTGAACATCTCTGTGTTTCTGTGATGGATATCTGCAAGGTTGGCAAGGATTTTGCCCTCAGTCCAGTCTGGGAGATCACACAGGTCTCAGGGCATTTGGAACTCTTGCAGTAAGGGCCATACATCTTACCTCCTGCACAATGTCCTTAATCTTTCTTCACCAAATAAATGCCACTGATGTACTCTTTCCACTGATCTTCTCATTCAGCAAAAACCCTTGAGCATTTCTAGGGAAACAGTTCATTTGACAGTGTGGAAACAATTGTGTATTCTATGGTATTGCATTTCTTGCCCTTTAAGAAATTCAACAATTCTGTTTTTAAAACACATTTAAAATATTTTCATTTAAAAATATATTATTTCTGACTTATAAGCACACAATGAGTATTTACTTACCAGATGTGTAAAGCTCTTTCATGCTTTTCCTATAACGTACCTTCCAAAATACTGAGGGTATTCAGAGTTTGTATTTTTGACTTCACCATAGCAGAAGACAGACCAGCCCTGCTTGATATCTAGTTGCAGAGGATCAGGAAAAAAATAACATTAGTATTTATCCACTGAAAAGAAAGAGCATCTTCTCCTCAGCTAAAGATGACCTTGGATCCTAATGTTGTTTTTAGTGGCATATTTCTGTGTTGTTAGTATTTGTAATGCTAGTACTAGGGAGATGGCACTCTTGGTTTCCACCAATGAACAGTTCCACAATTATTAGTACATGCAAGAACTGGTGAATGGACTCTGAAAAAGCCACTTACTTCCTTTAATTCTCTGATTATGCAGTAAAGTCTGGTGGATGGAGCAGGCCCTGATGTCCCAGAAGACAAGAGCACCATGTTACTGGACATAACAGACTGTGACATTACAGTAAACTGGTACTGGAATGGAAAGATCAGAAAATGTCTTGCACTTGGACTGCTGGCTGCTAACTACCTTTATAACTGCAACACGTGCTTGAGTGAAATATATCTTTTTCCATCAGTGGAACTGAAAGCTCTTTGCCAGAGTGGAAAATTCCAGGGCTGCTCAAAATCTTAACTCCAACTCTTGTTTCTCTCAGGGTAAGGTTTGGGGTCTCACATTCTCCAGGGATCAGGGTACTGGCATCAGGCACCAAAGCTCTTCTTCTTGAGAAGGAAAGGTGTTTTCTAATCCATCCCTACAATTAGCATTTCCTGTGGACCACTGCTAACCCTGTAGCTCCCCCGATTTCCATGAATTGCAGGCTGAGACTCCAGATTCCTGGAGCTACATAAAAGCTATATAGCCCAGGAATGCTTGTCCCTCTGCATCTCCACTCTGGGTTGTGGTGATGTGGATTTAAACAGTGTTTTCAGGGCTAACTGCTGGCAAAAAAAAAAAAGGCGGGGGGGGGCGGTTTGCAAAAGTAATGTCTCCATTGTACTAAGCAGTTCTTCCTTCCTGATCACGCCTGGCATGTGTTTCAGTTTAAAGACAAGTTTAGGAGAAAACGCTCTGGAATCAGTGTTTCCTCTAAAAAAAGGTTCCAACAATTCCCTTCTGCCAGTGAGAGATTAACACTTGTTGGGGCTCACCCCGTCTTCTCCTGGGGGAAAGGGCGCCTGGAATGGTTGGGACATACAGGGTTTTCCCTGCTTTCTAGTCACTTGTAACCTAGTCCTGCTCTCATTGGTCTTTTCATGTTCCCCGGCCCGGGAATACGGGGGGTTTCCCCAGGGGCAGTTAGTTCGGTTCTGGCCCCCAGACGGAGAGGCTGGGAAAGAAACAATAAAAGAATATCCATGAACACCTATCAAATGTTGCCTTTCCAATACTTCTGCGGGCCAAAGCTGCTTACGCTCACAGAAAAACCACACCGCAACAAACTGGTGGAGAATGCGAGCAAATCCAGCGATCCCTGGACCCCTGAAAATAGCCCAAGAGAAACAAAGAAGAATTCGAAAAATCTTCAAAAATCCAGTAAGCACTTGTGTTTTTCTGTTTCTTCTCGGACTATGGAAGAATCGTGGGAAATGTGGCTCTCTAAGCCACAAAAGGAAATTTATCTTGAAATTAAAGAAATCCTGGCACAGCAAAACGCGAAACTTTCTCCGGGACATCTGGAAATATTTTTTGACTGGCTTTTCAAAAATTTCTTAAACATTTCTTGGGACTTGCTTTTTGATGTTAAGCCTCATGGATCTTATCAAAACGATTTTTGGGACTACATTTTGGATGAAATAATGGCTCAATTGGAACATGCACTGGTGNCCGGCCAAGGTCAGCACCAACAAATATTTCTGGGAAGAGTAAAATGGTATAATTTCAAACAAAATTATGGTTTCATAACAAAACACAGCACGGGAGAAGATATATTTGTCCATAAAACCGCAATCAAGAAAAACAACCCCCGAAAATTAATTCCAAGCTTAGAATATGGAGAAATGGTGGTTTTTAACAAAAAGCAACGGCCGACCACGTGGCGGGAAAGAAGAAAATGGCTCCCGGCTTCTGTCTCAGGGAAGAGAAAAACGAAAAGGTTCATGCAGCAGCTCGGGGGGAAAAAAATCCCAGATGGGAACCTGGTGAATCTCTGATGTTAGTCTTCTCCTCACAGCAGATGAAGCAGGTGGATTTGGTGTCCTTTCTCTTGTGGGTTTGGCTTTTCTGAGGTCTGGGGCCAGGACGGAGTGGCTCCGCGGCTCCCTGCCAGTCCCCTGCTTCTCCCATCGACTCTCTGATCTCAGACCAAAACCAAACCGAACAGTTCAGGAGAAAAAGAACTGCTGAAGGATTGCTGACAAAGTCTCCAAGGCCAGGGAAAGGAAAAAACCTTCTTGCCTAAGCTAACAAAAACTAAGCAACAAAGTAACAGTTGCCTGCAGGGAACCCGGGCCAGAGTAGGGCGCCAGAGCCCCAAGGCTCCCCTGCCCTAGCCCTACCTTAAAGCTACAGCAACCATATCTGGGCATAGAGCAGACGATTAGGGACTAGAGTATCATCGTAAAATGACCCCAGACAACATGGAACAGGTAATGGCCAGGCTGTTCCTTGTTGGGAACTGCCTTTGCCAATGCCTAGGCATGCCTCTAGTGTAAATCCTTCATATTTATTGTCTTCCAAAGTATATAGAGGTTCCTCAGGCACTTAATTGATTTTAAAAACAGCAAAACCATTTAGCAGTCCCAGAATGCACTGACAATCAGCAGGATTCAGGGTGTGCTTCTGGTTTTGACAAGGATAGCTGAGCTCCTTAATCGCCAAGGGTATCTCAATGCTATATGGATCAGGTTCCCACTGAAGGATACCCTGGATATCTTGGCAGAGCGGGACTGAGACACTCTGAACAGCCAACTCTGATAATGTGAAAGATGCCTAGATCTTTAATGAAAACTCAAGAAATAAACCATTAAAAACCAGCCAGCAAAATTGTACCTCACACCCCATGCCTCAACAGCCCCAGCTGAATCCATCTTTAACCACTAAAGGAGCTGGTGAGCAAAGCTGGGAGTGAGTGTCAGAACTAGCTGGAAACTTTCTGTGCCCCAAGTCCTGCCTTTGGCTCTTAGAGCTGGCACTGATCTTCTGCAGACACCAGCATTTTGAGGCTAAAGATGTTGTAATGTTGCAGCATGATTATTTTTGCCCATGTGATGTATGGAAAACTAAGTCACAGTCTACATAGATCCATCAGCCTGGGAATATCCTCAGGTTTGCAGTGCTGCACAGAGGAGTTACCTAGAGTCAGATTAACAGTGTAGTGGGAATAGTCTTTGTCACACTTGCAAATCATGTTCCTCTGTGGATCACTGAAAGGTAACAAATCACCCACAATCTTGTGAAAGCATCTGCCTGCACACCACCACCTCTGTGAATGGAGCTAAGCTGATCTTTATAAAACCAGCATTTTGAAACGTGGGAATAATTCCTAGCTAAGCTAATTCTTGGTTTCAAAACTGTCACTTCATAGCTAGTATCTGTGTAACAAATGGGCAAGTCACCTTTAACAGGTTAACTAGTTTATTAACAGAAAAAACAAAAACTGAGAACAGGAACCCGAGATAAGCCTGAAGATCCCTACAACAAAGCAGAACAGTGATCGGTTTGTGTGACACTGGCTGCTCCACTGGCAGACGAGTTCTGCAGAAGGACCAGGTGCAGAGCACCTGGAGAATTCTTACAGTCTCTCTTCAAACGGGATTGCTCTGTTTCTCAAGCCACTCTTTGATTGGTCCATTTAGCATGCCTCCGATTGGCTCATTCCAAGATGCATTCCTGACCAATCATTTGTTCATATGTCCATCCCATTGGTTGGCTTGTTCACCACTCAGGATCTGGAATGATGTCATTACCCCTGAGGTAAAGTTCTAGAAAACGCCCCCCATTAGCTTTTTCATATTACCCCCACCTTGTGGTTACATCGAGGTATTACACCTGTATCGGCACACAATTTGATTCAATTGGCATTAACTTACAACTTATCCACTAAGGAACTTAACCCCAACATAACGACTCATTATTTTGTTAACATGCAACCAGCCTAAAAAAGCCAATCCCTCTATAACATCTGGAAGCTTTAGCCAGTCTTTTTAAAAGTTCTTTCTTTTCCATTTCAAATTGATGTTTTTCATGAAGTGCTTTCATGACACCACACCACACTCCCCCCCCCCGCCCAGTGGAAAGACAGATCTCTGGTTCTTTGGAGACCAAATACCCTTCAATTCATATTGTGCAAAGTATTTTTGTATATTTTTAATAGAGTAGGCAGAAACATTTTTCCTGGGTTTATGATGTTTTAATTGAGGTGAAAATCCAGAGCTGAGCATTTTCATAGAACAAAAATTAAAAATATATGACTAGGCTTGAAACATTTTATTTCTAATCTCATTTATAACATTTGCTTTCTCTTTTTTTAAAAAAGTGTTTTCAAAGGCAAAAGGAAGCAGAGTATCAAGACTATTAAGAGAAGCGCTTCATAGCTTAAAGCTCAAACAAGAAATTCCTCAAAACTGACTTCTACCATGATTATTTTGCCAACATAAATCAACATCTTACAGTAAAAACTCCCTATTAAAAAGATTCTGACCAGCAAAAGTATTACAACTTGTGCCTACACATGATCTCCTGTTTTCCAAAGGCATCCACAAAATTTTCTGTGTTGTTTTCCACAGGACTCACTCCATGCCTATTTCAGATGCAGTTTTCCATTGATGCCAATTTGATCTTTGCCTTTTTTCTTTAATATATTCTCTGTATTCTTTACACNTTAACTCAAAAGTGTCTGTTGTTTCATTACTAGGTTCCTTAAGACATCATTATGGGTAGAAGAAGCTGGGACACACCTTAACTATGAAACACTGGACCTGTTCATTGCTGAGGAGAGAAACAATGGACTCTACACGATTCAATGTGAATGAAGCAGAAGCTATTTTATTGATGAACTACTGTTCCAAATATACAATTCTTNGAGCCTATTAATGTATTCGTAGTCCCAGTACTTCTCCCTTCCTTTTTCCCTAGGCAGAAAGACAAAACATTAAAGAGCTCCAAGCCCTGGTGGGTACAAGGCCCCTATCCTATCTTGGTTCTCCATAGGAACCAAGGTCAAAATCAGCTCTTTGAGACACATTTTCATNTATCTTTATGCTTCATTGCTTGTTTTTTGTTCACATCCTCCCCCAATGCTGCTTGTTCCTTTCTCACAGCTTCCTGTTATCTCTTCCCCTTGTATATGTGATTAAGTCCTTCTGTCTTACATGCTCTGGTTCCTTTATCTTATGGCTGGTTCACGATATGTCCATTTTCTAGTAAAAATTTGGTTTCCACACATTGCCATCTGATTTCAAAAGGCTTTCCAGCCCTAATGGGTTGGTGGGATTGTTCATTGTCACTGGTGTCTCCCTATATAGTAGCATGTGTCCTATTGCTGGAAGGGCCAGTGTAGCCCTTAGTGAGTGTGGTATGAAGGGACATGCAATAGATTTAAATTAACTGAAGAGAAAAGAATACTTAGAATGTCATTTGAAATTTCTAAAGTGTTGCACAAACATGAATTATTCTTTGCATTTACTGAAAAGATAAAAACAGCTGCTATTACCAAGCCAACATGATAAGGGCCATGATACAGTTACTACTGTTTTTATATCTTGTCCAAATCATAGGATCATAGAATGGTTTGTGTGGGAGGGGACCTTAAAGATCATCCAGTTCCAACCCCTCTGCCATGGGCAGGGATGCTTCTCACTAGACACGGTTGCTCAGGGCCCCATCCAGCCTGGCCTTCAACATTCCAGGGATGGGGCATTCACAACCTCTCTGGGAAACCTGTTCAGTGGTTCTTCACCCTCACAGTAATGAATTCATTCCTAACATCTAGTCTAAACCTGCTCTCTTTTAAGTTTAGAACCACTGCCCCTTGTCTTGTCCCTATGTCCCTTTTGCCTGTACAAAAAATCCCTCTCCCTCCATTTCATAAGCACCCTCAAGGTACTCGAAGACCACAATGAGGTCTCCCCAGATCCTTCTCTTCTCCAGGCTGGACAACTCTAGCTCTCTCAGCCTGTTTTCATAGGAAAGGTTCTCCAGCCCTCTCATCATCCAGACTCTCTCTAACAGGTACATGTTTTTCTTGTGTTGAGGACCCCAGAGCTGGATGCAGCACTTCAGGTGGCATCTCACCAGAGTGAAGAAGAGGAGGAGAATCACCTCCCTCAACCTGTTGGCCACATTTCTTTTGATGCAGCCTAAGATAGGGATGACCTTCTGGACTGTTAGTGCACACTGTTGGCTCCTGTCCAGCTTGTCGTTCATGAGAACCCCAAATCCTTCTTCACAGGACTGCTCCCAGTGTCTTCTCTCTCTGTACTCATGCCTGGGATTGCCCTGACCCAGGTGCAGCACCTTGCCCTTGGATTTGTTGAACTTGAGGAGGTTCTTGTGGGCCCACTTCTCACGTTTGTCCTGGGATGCATGTCATCCTGTCCCTGCCGCAGGCTATGCAGTTTCATCAAGCGGTCCTGAGCCTGTTCTTCACTTACAGTGGGTATTGCTCCCTGCACACCCACACAGAGGATGAGGGACTTGAGAGGTGCAGGAAGCCTGACTGCCAAATGAAGACTAAGGCAAAGAACTCACTGAGTACCTCAGCCTTCTCCATATCAGTCGCCACCAGTTTGCCCTTCTTGCTTATCAGGGGTACAACCTCCTTGGCCTTTTTTTTCTGACCTATGTACTTTAGAGGATCCCTTCTTATTACTCTTCACATCCCTTGCCAAGTTCTGTTCCAGCTTTGCCTTGGTTTTCTGACCCCATCCCTACACTTTCAAACTATATCCCTTTACTCTCTCTGGGTCACCTGTTCCTGCTTCCCCTGGCTGTGCATTTTTCTTCCTCCTCAGTTTGAGGAGCACATCTTCTCAGCTACACCAGGTTTTGTTTGCCTTGCTCCATTTCCTGCACAGTGGGATACTGAGCTCTTGTGCTTTAAGAAAAGCTGCTTTAAAGAGCTGCCAGCTCTGCTCAGCCTCTTCATTCACCAAATCCATAAAAACAGTTGGAAGTTTGCTCTGGCAAAGTTCAGGGTCCTGACTTTGCTTCTCACCAGGCTCATGCTCCTTGAGATCACAAATCCACCCAGGGCTTGGTCACTACAGCCCAGGCTCCCACCAATCTGAACTCCTTTAATGAGCTCCTCTGCATTGGTGAGCACCAGGTCCAGGAATACCTTACCTCTGGATGGCTCGTCTAATACCTGGATCAGGAAGTGGTCCTCTACATGCTCCAGGAGTGTCCTTGGTTGCTTGCAGCCAGCTGTATTACTTTCCCTGCAGATGCTGGTGAGGTAGATGTTAAAGAATACATTCAGTGCAAGTAACTCAGGATGCAGCTGCAGTACAAGATGCAGGTTGAGCTCTGGAGGGGCAGGAGCCCAAGCGCAAGGCAAGAGGCCATGAACTACCCTTTGCATTACAAAGGGCACAGGGACCTGTGGGGCAGCCAGGGGACCTGTGGGGCAGCCAGGGGAAAACAGGAGCTGATGACCCCCAGACTTTCATGACCTTAGACTGTGAGGCGATAAAAGTGCAAGGGGTTCCTTTTTTCCAGGTCCCTCCTCAGAGGCACCAGCTTGAGGTGTTATTCTGTTATTTAGTTACTGCACCATGATTAAAATATTTTGAGGATCTAGACATCCATGACTCTGTTACGGGAAATCCAGGGTTAAGCTGGTAGTGAAACCTAGTCTGACTGGGTGAGTGTGGAGAGTACAGCTGAGAAGGCCTTTGGTCCCACATCAGGTGATGTGAGAGTGACTCCAGAGTGGCTCTTGGGTAGCTGGACAGGGAAGTTTCCTTAACCCTTCCCCGCTTCCTAGCCTCTCACTTCTGAAAAGCCCATACCCCTCACCTGCAGTGCTCTAGTTGGGGAAGTGTCCCAGCACGTTTCCATGATGACAATTTGGTCATTGTTAGGTATGGAAGGGACCTAAACGTTCATCTGGTTCCAATGCCCCTGCCATAGGCAGGGACACCTTCCACTAGTCCAGGTGGCTCAAAGACCCATGCAGCCTAGCCTTCAACACTTCCAGGGATGGGGCAGCCACAACCTCTCTGGGCAACCTGTGACAGTGCCTCACCACTCTTATAGTCAAGCATTTCTTCCTAATATCTAATAAAAAGAGGTTAAGGCCATTCTCCCTCTTCCCTGCCTGCCCTTGGGAAGAGGCCGTCTCCAGCTTTCTTATAGGCCCCCAGCAGGTACTGGAAGGATTTCTAGAAGTTCTAAAAGGTCAACAACAAACAACAGCCGTTGGTCATTTACCGTGACCTTTGACAGTCATGAGCCCAGCATTCTGGAGTCTGGGAGTTAGAGGGACTGACCAATCAGAAGGCTGTGATCCAGGTGACATCATAATGACTGAAGAACACCTGAGGCAGTTGGAGGGGCAGAGCAGCAGAAGGACAGCGTAGGGTGGGCTCCCGCCTTGCTTCCCTCTAGTCCCCTTTGGGTAGTGGTGTCATTCTGTGGAATTCACCCAGGATCTTGAGTCAGAAGAGGAACATCTAAAGAAATGGGTAGAATTAGTCATTTGCTGGACCTTCCTACCTGTGAACTCCACAGACTTGGAGAGATTGCAGACCTAGTGACCTCTGTTCGCCTCTCACGTGTCCGTAAGGAAAAGCTAGCGCTGGCCTTGAAGAATGAAGGCTATATTCCAAAGCTGCTACAGCTTTTCCAAGCCTGTGAGAATGCAAAGAACACTGAAGGCTTGCATCTTCTGTTTGACATTGTGAGAGGAATTTTGTACCTGGACAAAGCCATTCTGTTTGAGGTGATGTTTTCTGACCAGTGTATTCTGGGTGTTGTCGGATGCCTTGAGTATGATCCATGTTTGGCTCAGCCAGGATGGCACAGGGAATTCTTGACCAAAACAGCAAAGCTACAGGAGGTTATTCCTATCAGAGACCCGGAACTCAGACAAAAAATCCGCCAGACATTCAGGGCACAGTACATTCAGGCCATCATCTTGCCTAATCCATCCGATTTTGAAGAGGGTTTTCTTTCTACCCTCAATTCCTTCATCAGCTCCAGCAAAGAGGAGATTTTACATGGGTTGCAGGTAAGGGTTTTTTAATGTGGCTTAGATAGGATCTGTAGAGATCCCTCTAGCTGTAGTTTGGAAATGGAATACAGCTGGTGAACACTGTATAAATTAATCACAGGCACTTTAATTTGCACAATGTTTTGAATGCTTTCCCTTCTTTCTGATCCCTTGTATTTTGTATTTTTGAAATGATAAATGTCAGGTGAGTATCTTAATACTTTTTATGGGCTATAACAAGATAGAGTTTTGTCTTTGATTGCTAAGCGAACCTTTGGAGCTGGTTTTGTATAAGTATTTAAGGAACATGCAACTTCTGGTATTTTCTTTCAGGGACATTTATTACACTGTTTTCCATGTAAAGGCGTGCAGAGAACTGGGTGGACAAAGATGGCAGAAAGTGCCAAAACACTTGAGAGATGATTATATTTCTGGGGTTTTTGGAATCTGAAGCATGAAATGCTTTACAAGAAGTGAAGTGTTGTCCTATATATCCTTAAATATCCCATAGCAGTAGGGGATGTGAATCTGAAAAGCAAATAATAGTCACAAAAGTTTCCCATCTTGGCAAAGCAGAGAGCCTTCATGTGGGAGAGCTGGTTTTACTGCGAGTAAGATTCAGGAGAATGTGGCTGCAGCCAACTTGTAACCTGTCCCTTTGCAGAGGTGGACTGAAAAGATGCTTTGCAATGCTGCAGATCCAAAAGAGAGAAACCAATCCCCACGGGATGTTCACAGTGTAGTATGAACAATGCAAGTACAGTAGGGTCAAAGTTTTCTCTTGGTTAGCACTTTTTATGTCAGAAGTGTACTAGTTGTTTCCCTGGAAGAAGTGCGAAGCACAGCGAGGGAGTGTGAAACAAATTAGGACTGTCCTTTTCCATCCTTTTGATGTGTGTGAGTGTGGCAAATCCCACAGGGAGTCCATGGGGTGGGCAGAACTGCAAAGCATAGGGGTGGCACGGCAGAGAAGGAAAGGAAATTGAGATGGATTTAGGGATCAGCTCTGTGGAGACGAATTTAGAGATCAGCTTTAGGGGACATCCCCTGTGCCCAACTTCACCTGTGGCTCTAATGTCCTGGAGCTGTTTCGGCTGCACAGAAGGAGTGCTGAAAGACTGGAAATGTTCATGCTGGAAGCGTACTCTAGCATTTGCCTTCCTTGCGATAAAAATAATGACAGTGTGGAATGTTTGACTTTGAGCAGAGTGGGATCCTAGGAAGATCATGTTTTCACTCTCCAGAGGCACTATGTAATTTGTGTTCTTTTTGTGCCCTCCACAGAAAGATGAGGAATTTTTGCCTGAAGTTTTTGCACAATTAACAAATGAAGCTACAGCTGGCGAGAAACGATGTGAATTGGTAAGTCAGTAGTCTTGGTGGTTCCTCAAAGGCTTTAAATGAGAGGGATGAAGTAGAGAGTGAAACTGTTCTGAGTGTTCTGCAGTCTTAGAAGTACTTCTGGAGAATCAGCCAGTACAGCCCCTGGTACAAATTGTAACTGTTTCATCCTTTCAGAGAGTTTTCTGACTCAAATATACAAAACTTTTTTTTTTTTTTTTTAATCCTGTGCTCCAGATGAGGTTTTTCAAGGAATTCTGTGCCTTTTCTTTCACATTACCTGAGAAAAGAGATGAATTTCTTCAAACTTTGGCAAAGTTGGGAATTCTTTCAACTCTTGAAATATTAATGGTAAGTGAAAACTTAGAACTGGTTTTAATAAAACTAGAAAAGCCCACAGCCATATAGCTTTTTTTTTTTTTTTTTTCTTTTTAAATCTGCTGAGCACCTTTGTGTAAGTCTGATTGGAGAGCTTTGCTCTGCTGAGAGTGGAAATTTCTGGTAATGTTCAGAATCCAGAAGCTGCCCACAGTTCTACTCTGGAGTAGCCTGGCTTGACTGCTCTTAAAATTTTTACTTTTCATTATGGAGAAGTCTGAGGGCAGTGAAGTCCTTGTGATAAGGTAGTCAAAAGGTGAAAGAGATTTTTTCATGTGGCAGCTTGATGTTTGGTTTTTTATCAGAGAAAATCACAACCTTTAAGGAAAGGCCTGAGTTCTTGTTGCTGTAAATGGGTAAAGAAACTGTTGCACACCTTGATTTGTACAGTTGGTCCTTTAGTACAAAATGAATAAATTGTGGATAGCAGGTATAGAATATCAATAAAGTCTTAGATACTCAAACAAGTAGGACGTCGTGAATGTTTCCAGCCTAAGTTAGGGCTCTCAAATTCACAGAAAGCCTTGTGTCTTTTCTAAAGAAGGAAAATAGTAGGGGAAGGATTTGCCTGGTTCCTTGTTGTTTTTCTGTAATCATATTATCATGTTTCTCATGAAAATTTTTGTAACAAAATGTTCTGCAGTCTTTAAACTGCCTCATATTTGCAGCTTCACATGATAATAAATACCAAACTTGATTTACTCTAACAAATTAATCTCTTTTTTTGTGAGGGAATGGATGATCTGCAAGTTAGATCTGCTGCTACAGATATACTGTCTTATCTAGTAGAATTTAGTCCAGGTATGGTCCAAGAATTTGTAATGCAAGAAGCCCATCAGAGTGAGAATGTAAGTAAAAGTTGCTTGGAGTTTGTTGAATATACCAGTTTTGGGGCAAACAGGAAAGTAACCAGCCAAATAAAGTCTCAATTTCTGTGTTTTGTTTTAATTTTTATTTTGTAAAAATTNACAGGAAAGTAACCAGCCAAATAAAGTCTCAATTTCTGTGTTTTGTTTTAATTTTTATTTTTTAAAAATTGCAGAAAGTGGGGAAATCATTCCATTCTTGTGAGTAATTATTTTGTGGGGTGTTTTTTTTTTTGTTTTTGTCTTTTTTGTGTGTGTGTGTGTGTTTTGTGGGTTTTGTTTGTTTGTTTTTGTTTGTTTTTGTTTTGTTTTGTTTTGTTTTGCAGGATACCCAACTCATCATTGAGGTCATTGAGCAGATGATTTGTAGTCCCGACTCTGAATTTGGAGGAGATAATCAGTTAATGGAGATTTTGTGTGCTCTGATTGATCCAGAGAAAATGCTAGCCATAGCTAGTGTAAGAGAACATGAATGGCAGAAGATATGATACCGTCTTGGCAAACTTAAAAGCCTGATACTGTCTATTGCTATTATTGTGGGCAGAGGATAAAAAATTATAGCTTTTTTTAATTGAGTGGAGTGTGGTCCGATAGTGACTTTAAATAAGCAAAATATAAGCTAATTTTGCTAATGAAAGGTATGTGACTGGGGCATCATGCAGGTGTTGAACCATGCAGTCCCATGTGTCAGTGCCATAGCACTGTCTAACAGTAGCTCTCTCTATCTGGATGATAAATCCTGAAAGATTTTAGTACATTGTAATATACCAAAATACCTGTAAAATGGTGTACAGGTTGTTCTGGGCAAAAGTAACTGCATTTCAGAATGGTTTAAGGACACTTTGTCAAGCACTTTTGAGTCATTGATGTTTTTTCCAGTATATATTTGCATCCATGCTGGGGATTCTTTTAATGATAGCTAGGTTGGTTGGATGCGTCACAAATTTTTTTCCCAAAATAAAGAAATTGATCTTGTGTGAAGACAGTGCAGACCCAAAGAACTCAGCAGAATTCTTTGTAGGCTGTTTCTTCTGTTACTACTCTTTTTTATTTAAAAGGTTGTATGTGAGTGCCAGTGTTTAATGAAGGTATTGTTGTTTTAGAATTTAGAAATATTTGAATTTCTCGATATCTTCTACGATCGTTACATTCATGTTCTTACATCGCCGCTTCTGGCTGATACATCAGAAGAATGGTATGAAATAGGTAATGACAATTTTAACTTTTTTCCCTTTGAAGGGCCTTACAGTCCTGGTAACAGCAATAGACCTCTAATGCCTGCTGGGAATTTGCTTGCTGCAAACTGCTGTTCCTCCAGGGACTGGGATTCTGTGGGCAGGAGTTTTCATAGCCCTTTCTTGAAGCTGTGAATGCTGACATATCTTGATAGTGTACTTTGTAAAGATGCACTTCCTTCATGTATATTGAGAATCATGTAGTAGTTTTACTAGTCTAATTTTAAATAATATTTACTGCAAAGGCAAAAAAGCTGCAGTTGTGTTTGTTGTTTTGTTCTGACCCAATGTCCTACTTCCCAAAGCAATCCAGTAAAACAAAAATCCACTAAAAATATGTCAGGAACTGCAATAGCAACTGAGCTCAGTGTACCTTGACAATACATTATTTATTTTTTGGTACAACTTAAGGCATTAATTTTTTCTTGTAGATAATTATCAAACTGCAGAAATACTTGCCTCAGTTTTGGAGCTGCTGTCTTTTTGTGTGGAAAAGCACAAGTATCACATGAAGATTTACATTATCAACAAAGATCTGCTAAGAAGAACACTGGTCTTGATGAAATCCAAACACAAATTTCTGGCCTTGTGTGAGTATGGAGATGTTGTGATTTCCGTCTTCAAGGCTTTGTGTGTCGTATGCGGAAGGTGTGCCAGTACCAATGTACAGTTGAACTCAAAATTCTTGTTCATTTGCTGTGTTTTATTGGCAACAATTAAGCAATTTGGAAAAACAGAGGTAGCAGCTGTCTGTAAGCACAGACCAATGCAGTTTCTGGTGGGAGAAGGATTGTTGTCCCTTTTGAAGTCCACAGGGATTCTTTCAAGTCTTCATGACAGGATCCTTTGTAATCAGATTTCTTGCCTCATTTCAGTGGAAACTGTGTCCTTTCTTAATAATGTCCTAAATCTGGTTCTTCTTATGGAATGAAATTCTGTGAACCAGGATCTTTAAAGACTCTGGTTCTGGGAGGGGAACAAGGGAAAAAGCACAGGACAGAGTTAATAGTTTAACTTCATGCATGCTGGAGTGTATTGCTGCTGGACTTGAGAAAGAAATTCATGGTTCCTGATGACCTTCAAATACCTATGGAAGTCCAAGAAGGAGAGAAAGGTGACCTGTCAATAAATGCTGCTTCTGCACTTTGGGGGTGCATCTTCCTCTCAGGGTAACAACAGGTTTTTCAATTCTGCCACAAGAAGATGAGAGCCCTGTCATGTGGTTGTTGAACATTTGAATGTCTTTCTTCACACAGGTGCTCTTCGCTTTATGAGGAGGATAATTGGCCTGAAAGATGAACTTTATAACCGTTATATCACTATGGGAAACCTATTTGAACCAGTTGTAAATGCTGTGTTGGATAACAGGAATAGGTGCAACCTGCTCAAGTCTGCCTTGATGGAGCTGTTTGAATTCATTCAAATGGTAAGTTCAGCAGCAGCCTCAGCACTGACACATCCATGACCTTGCAGGGCAAGAGGCAAAAGGCAGATTTCCAAGATAGCAAACATACTGTTTTAATGGAAGGGTCACAAATGGAACTGGGATGTTGTTGAGTCTATTGTCCATTTCTAAGAGAGGTTTAATGATTCTTTCTAGATCTCAGCTCTTTTTCCTAAGAATAAACCTGATTGCTTCCCATTCGTTCTTGACAAGAAGATTTTGGCTCTGGACAAGGAATTAGTTGCTTTCCAAAATGAAGTAAAAAGCTTTCTGACTTTCTTCATGTGAACATTTGAGACTGAAACCCAGTTTTGTTCTTATTCAGGAAGATATTCAGTTCCTTATTGCACACATAGTTGAGAACTTCTCTGATGCACTGGAATCTGTCAAATACATTCAGACATTCCAGGGACTGAAGACAAAATATGAGCAAGAAAAAGACCGGCAAAATGAGAAACTGAGCAGGTATGGCCCAGTTTCTGTCTTATGAGGCTGCCAGTGACTGCAATTTTGCAGATCTGCTGGTTGGTTTTTAAGTTCCCAGAGAGCAGCAGACGCAGGTGGCTGGGATTGCTGTTGGATTTCATTCTTGCTGAAAACTTCTTGGGTTAGAGTAAATCCCCATCTACCTTTCTTTGAGTAGAGCTGATGTGGTCAGTAAATTAAATGTTCCATTCAGAAAACTTTCAGCTTAGGAAGAGCAGTTGCTCTGTCCTTCTTGAGTTAGGATTCAGTTTTCCTCATTATATCACTGGGTATTGGTGAAGCTTACAGTGAGGCTGGAAGCAGGGATGGAGCTGGATTTCCTTCTCCAACACAATTCATTCTAAGGCTTTAGAAGCCATTTCTGACCTGGCTGAGTCTGAAACATCAGGCAAAGCTTCAATCTCTTGTCCTATGTCTCTTGCAGTGTCCCCTCCATATTGCCTGGTGAGACATTTGTCAAAGAAGCAATAGTCTTACAGGTGGATGAAGATCTGTGGTTCAGTGAAGGTGAAGAGAAGGCACCTCCGACATCATCAGCAAGCTCCAATGGCCCCTATCCAACGTACACAACCCTGACCACAGTGGTGACAGCCCCCAAGGTGGGAGAAAACTTGTATGGAAGCTCCTGTCGTCACGTAGGACAGCAGAGCAGCTTCGCAGGGCTTTACTGGGTGTAATGCACACAGTCAGCAATAGGCTTGTACAGGGTATCTTAGTTAGGGATAAATTCACCCAAATCCCTGTCAAGTGAAACCCTGACTAGTTTGGGGTAAGGTTTAAGGAGGATAAGGTGGGACTGGAATCTGTTGTTAATCTGGTGGGCACAGGTTAATTTTGCCTCTTCTGCATGATTGAATTGTTGCTACTCCTTGGCTTTCTTCCCTGTCCAGCTGGTGCCCTGTGTGTGGGATACACAGATGCGATTGCATTTTTTGGAATCTATTCCCCATCAGGGAATTAATAAGTGTTTTTAAGCAGACAAAATGCAGGAAGTGATACCTCTTTTGTGCCATTCACAGCTGAGCATTATTTGAATCTTAGCTTCCGAGCAGCTACAGAAAAGTGTGGCAAGAATTTTATTGCCCACTCCTAAGATTTGGGGGCAAAACAGATATGCAGTGTGTATTTTTTCAATGTGGGAATTTAATTTTTTAACCTTTTTGTAATTGGCAGAGAGGTCTATTTGAAGTATTTGGTTATCCTGACGATGAAGATGATGAGACATCTCCAAAGAAAAGAGGTCGTCTGGGTTCCTAAAGGAAACTGTAATTTTTAAATAAGAACTTTTGTTATGGGGTTTCCAGTGTTGCAACTGTTTAATGTTAAAATATGGAAGCAGCTGCAATCCATCACATAGATCTCTCTTATGATATATGTTATTCTATAATAACAATGTAATGTAGCAGTAATATGTTTCTAATATAATATGATATAATGCAATATAATATAAGTAACAATTAATATTATGTAATATAGTAGTAACATACAGTAACATATGTTAGGTCCATTTCTACTGGAATAGTTTAATGTGAAGCCATTTCTATGTTTCAGAGATTTAGTTAGTAGTTAGTTTAGGGTTGTAGTTAGTTTTAACTGTAGCTCTTGTTTGGGAAAAAATTGCTTTCTGTATAGATATGTAAGATAGTTTGTTCCATCAAACAAGTTTATTTTGTATTAAAGATCCCAACGTACTTGTTTTATACCGTTTGCAAATATGTGGCAATATTAATGCTGAGATGTAAAATTCAGGAATTAAAATTGGACTCTGTAATTTCATAAGATGTGTTATTTGTAAGTACTATTTTAATAAAAAAATTACATGAAACCTGACTGGGGGGGTTTGCTTCTTTTCCTGTCAGTTACTGTACCAGTCAGTGATGTCACCCTGTGTCCAAAGGGTAATCCCACCCTTGACTTCACTTTCAATCCCTCAAGGCCAGGCCAGTACAGGGTTTTAAAAAGATTTCTACTCTTTTGAAATTGAATTGCAGGTGACATGTCAAATTTTGCAACTAAAGCAATTATTTTTGCTTAAAGTTGCATTATTTTAGCAGATTTCAGTATCTGGTTGTACTCAGTAGACTTTCAAGAGGCTGAGGCCAGTGGTTGAGCAATCTGTGCACTGCAGGGATGCTCAACAGCCCTGCTGCTGAACACATCAGTGAGCTTGCAGCATTCTGGAAAGTCAATGTCCATGTAATTTGAAATACTGATATATAAAGTACTGAGTTGCTTGTCTGAAAGTTTGATAAAACAAAGTGTAAAATTAGAAAACAAATCCCTTTGCTTATTGATGATATAATTTATTCTCAAAATATCCATCTTTTCTTGGGGTCTGTGATGAGCTTCTTAAAACCACTGCTTCCTTCCAACTTCTTTGCCTTTGAACTGAAAGACACCCTGAATCAGGGACTAACAGCCAGCTCAAGCTTCTCCAGCAGTGCACTTTCTTCCTGTTCTGCGCTTCCAACCTTCCCACTGACTTTGCTTTTTCCACTGAGGCAACTTGGCAGGTGATGGCAGCACCCACCCCTCCGAGTGCCTTGTCCTTCTAAAATGTATCAGCATCATGTCACTTCTGTTCCCTTGGCTGAGGGATAAAGAGGAAGGATTTCATCATTTGAAAACTTCCAAAGAGGAAGAAAAGAACAGAGCAAAATTTTACCTTTGTAAAATAAGACTTTTCAATAGAAAAATGTTTTTTTTCCATTCAGCTGGGGAGAAAACAAATCCCTGAGATTGATGGGAGCCTAAACAGTTGGTCACAGATTAGGAGCAAAACAGCATTTTAGCCATTCTTTGGTTATGTTATGGTAATGGTTATGGTAATCACAGATGTAGCATTTACTCCTATTAAGCTGCAGCAATCCCATTACCATCAGGAAAATGGGAGGGGGCCAAAACATTCCATGCCTATCTAAACCACTTCTGTTGAATTTCTGCTAATGCCATGTGCTTGAGAAAACTTACTTGAAGGTTTTATACTTTTGTCATCTTGGCTGGGTATGAAATGAGAAAAGAAAATAAAAAGCAGTAAGCTGCACTGTCAACCCAAATCACTTCAGAAGAAATCTTTAGTATATTTGTCAGAGCACTTTCTTTAGAAACCCGTAAAAGGAACTCATTTTTTATTTAACAGGACAGAAGAAACTTTCAGCTCCCAAACCTTATGGCTCACAGGGAAATTTAATTATTATTTCCAGAATAGTTTGTGTGGAGGTCCCCCCCTGGGGGAGGGGGCCCTGGGGTAAAAGCATGGCATGGGACATACGGGGTTGCCCTGTTCCCTGGTCACATGTACCACAGTCCTGGTCCTCACTGGCCATTTCAAATGTACCCCACCCTGAAAATCCTGTACTTAGGTTGGTGTTCCCATGATTCTTGGGTAGTCTGGAGCAGTAGTCCGTGCTGGAACCTCCAGCCATGAGGCTGGAAGAAATAAAACCTCTCTGAACATCTATCAAAAATATCGTTCCTGATTCTTTCCACGGGCCAAGCTGTCTGCCAGGAAAGGTTGCAGGAGACCCCACTGAAACAAGTTTGTTATACAATTTTTTTAATCACTTATTTTTAAGGTTTCTGTGAGGAGCTGCCCTCTTGACTTCTCAGGACTGATAACTACTGTGTCTGGAGAGAGGGGATGAAGAAATCACATAACATTATCCCTGAAATGAGGTGGAGTGCTGCAGGGCAGGAGTGAAATGCAAAATTAGGAAAATTTAAAATTTATAAAATTTAGTTGAGACATTTTATGCTGAAAATAAATTTATATTTAAAACAAAACCAACCAAACCCCACCAATCTAGAATAAATGTAACAACTGTATGATGGCTCTTGACCAAAGCTGGCTTTTTAATGGTAATCTAGACTCTAAAAGATTTGAGCTTTTCACTTCAAATGTGTGTGAACAGATATTGCCTTCCCTGCCACACAAGCAGGGAAATTTATGCCTCACTTAATAAGAGAGAGTGCAGGAGCCATAAAATCATGAGTTTAAAGTGCTTCTCTGAATAATCTGGCTATTTATGAAGATTTCTCTCTGATAGAGAAATCTCTCTGTTACAGAAATCTCTCTGCATGGAAAGTAAACCAGGTTACAAACATTTTTTGAGGCTATTTAGATGTCGCTCATGCTGGTGACTGTCCTATTCCAAATTAGAGAAGTGCAAAAGGATCAGCATTTCTCTAAACAAGAACTAATGTGCAACCCTTACACTGGTTCAGTTTCTTGTCTCCAGAAAGCAGCAAAAATCTGGGTGGTTTTACCTCTAAAGGTTCTATGTACGAGTGGACATAAAAGTTTGTATTTGTGCAACTGGAAGTTCAAGAGTAGGCTAAATACGTGGTTCTTCCATATCTTCCAGCTTGCTGTGGGATCTGGAGGGCTTGTTTTGAGTGAGTCTCATGTATGTGCTAGACACCGCCACAAGAAGTACATGCAGCTCGCAGACTGCCCACCACATAAAGCTATTTATTTTCTAGAGCCTTCTCTTTACTGACAGCTTATATTCAACATTTAGGAGAGACTAAATCATGAAGTTGTGTTTATGGAAAAAAAATGCAGTTTCATCCTCTGAAGCTGTTGCATAAGGTAATTCTTTGTTTCAGGAGTTTGCTGCAGATGTATTCCTGGTGTTGTGCTTTGACAACCTGAGAGTTAATACGCATCTTAAAGCAACCCTGGTGTTCTCTCTCTTCTTGTCTGTCTTTCTGGCAGTCACAGATAACAAAGGCATAGAGTATCATTCTGTGCCATATCGCCATGCATCTATCACTGAGAGCTCTTTTTTGTTTGACTTCTGGTTTCTGTGGTTACAGTCTAGTGAAATAAAACACAGCATCAACATGAACGACAGAGAGAGATGTCAGAAAAGCTATTAATACTGATTATGCACTTTATGCTTTTTGTGCCCTGAAAGTAATCAAAGCATTAGTTTCCTCAAATGCCCACGCCAAATTGGTTTGTTTTTTTCTTTCTTTGTTTATTTCCTAATTTTCTGTTGTATCTTAATATTTGTCATCCTGCTCCTCCTATATTCTGGAAGAGGACCACAGCTGCCTATACCTTTCCTCATCTTCACACTGAGTACCATATTCTGCTGCAGTGTCCCCACTTATTAAAGGAGAATGACCCCACCATAAGAAGTCATGGGAAAGTCATAGGGAAAAAAACCAACATGTGTGAGCTTAGAGTTCCATTGAGGTGATGATGGATGATGCTCAGAAATGGAGAAAAAGTAATAGCGGAGGAAGAAAAGGAAATAACTGGAGGGTGTCTCATGGCAGGAGGTTTTTTAGAGTGCCAAGAAATGCGTGAAGGATGTCCGTGCGGTCTGCCTTTATTAATCTTGTGGGCTGAGCAGTTCTGAGGAAAAGTGACTGCCTGATAAATATTTGCCATGACAGCAGTGGGGTAAGGTTACAAACAATTGAGTTTGTTTAACAAGACAAATATGAGCAATCATAGAAGGCAGGGAAGCAAGCCAGAGGGCCATCCTTTGATTCTTAAGGCAGCAGTACAGTGGTTGAAAATAGTGTTCAGCTTTTCATTCCTAGAGGACATGACTCAGATGACATTCACTGAGGCTGAAGAGTGCAAATAGGATGGACTCCAGAGCTCAGGGGACGTGCCGGAATGTAACTCCACTGCATGTCAGCCCCTGGAGGTATTAACCACACAGTCTGGATTTCCCAAATTACTTCAGTCTGCCCAGCTCAGAGAAGCCAGGCAGACATCTTAGCTGGTGCAATCCTGTTGCAGTGGGGT
>VYZQ01022082.1:5857-44679 GCA_013400655.1 Mystacornis crossleyi
TGATATGAGCCAGTGGGAACTATGCAAATCAGGAAAATCAAACGTAATCAATTTGTTTTGGGTGTGTACCTGGTGTCAGATGTGTGTGTTCATAGGAGTTTTATTTTTTTTTTTTTTTCCCCCCTCAGTGGCTTGGATAGTGCTTCATGTTTTCAGGTGGTCTCTCTGATGAAGGCTTTGGCCCAGGGTGGCAGGTCCATCATCTGCACGATTCACCAGCCCAGTGCAAAACTGTTTGAGCTGTTTGACCAGGTATTGCTCTCAAACTTGCTNGTTTTCCAGCTCTATGTTCTAAGTCAAGGTCAGTGCATTTACCGTGGGAAGGTAACAAACCTCGTCCCTTACTTGAGAGATTTGGGGTTGAATTGCCCAACCTACCACAACCCAGCAGATTTTGGTAAGGACCACTTGAGTAGTTTATTTCATTTATTTTGTATTTGATTAGCACCTTCAGGGTAATAGGGACCATCATGAGATTTACCTGCATATGTTCTTTTGTGTGTGTGTTCATATATGAACTAAAATTAAAAATAAAATAAAATCAATCAGATTTTTTTTTCCTAAGTATTTTGAATGCCATCTAGTGGTACAATTCAGTGCATATTTCTCTCTGGTAGAAGTTCAGGTTCAGGAAATGAAAGATAAAGCATATTCTTTAGTGTTTCACAGTAGCTAATATTAGTGGCTTTTTAAAGTGGGTTCAGTATTCTGCTTGGTTTTTTTTATCTTGCACAGTACCACTGTGCACAGGTAAGAGCATTGAAGGTTTTTTCAATGTTGTTTCTCAATTCCAAAGAAACAGTCAGAGCCACAAAAATAGACTTTTGTCATTTTTTGTCACCTGTATTCACTGCCTTTCCTCTGAAATGGTTAACTTCCAGGATGAAGAGATCTCCCTGAAGATTGGTGGAAAGACGCATTTAAATTTTGTTTGTGTAGATAAAAATTTGCGCGTGGCATTTTAAAGCCTGTACTAAAAAAAAATCTGGTTTTGTCAGTGCTGCAGCGTGAAGGGGACTAATAATGAGGCTTGTACCTGGTCAGCAGTGCAAATCAGTAACTTAAGCCTTCTGTTTTTGTAGTGATGGAAGTGGCCTCTGGTGAGTACGGGGACCAGAACAGCCGCCTGGTCAGGGCCGTGAGGGAGAGGATTTGTGACACGGACTACAAGAGAGACGTGGGTGGGGAGAACGAGCTGAACCCCTTCCTCTGGCACCGGCCCTCGGAAGAGGTATTTTGTGCATCCCAGAGGTATTTTGTGCATCCCAGCTCGTGGGCAAGGCTCGGGGCTGCAGGCGGAGGGAGGGAATTCAAATCCTCGGTCAGTGGAGGAGTCTCTGGGCACACTCAGCTGATGTGAGTGGGCTTTTGTGAATGAAAACCAAGCAAGACACTGCAAAGGAAGGAGTTTATTCTGTGATGTGTTTCTGCAGGACTCCTCCTCCACAGAAGGCTGCCACAGCTTCTCTGCCAGCTGCCTAACCCAGTTCTGCATCCTCTTCAAAAGAACTTTCCTCACCATCATGCGGGACTCGGTAAGAGTGGCTTTATAATACCTTTTGTAGCTAAAGGGTCTATTCAGCTTCGTGTGAGGCAGTGTAAAACACCTCAAAGGTCCTGTCCCGCAGCCCATCCATGAAGATTATCACAGAATTTCAAAGGGAAGAGACTGATCTTTCAGTCTTGCTGTTAACTGTACCATCTTCATTGTGAACGACAGCTTTTTACACGGCACTCAGAAGCACCTGGCCTAAAAACCTAAAGTTTAAATCCCCTCTGTGCTGGCAGGTCCCTTATACAGTTATTAATCCTACTGAAAAGTGACCGAGAAGTTGTACTGCTGTGTCACAAAACTAGGTTTTCCAGAAAATTCAGGATGGCGGAGATAATAATTTCAGTGTGATGTAAAGTTACTTCTTAAAGTCTTCATTTTTGCAAATAGAAAATTGGTAGATAAAAAGTTTGCTTCTTTGCCATAACTTGTTCTTTCTTGCTGCTTTTTATAAGTGCATTTGTCAACAAGGACTAATTAAGTTCATGAGTTAAGGTCAGGGAAACTGTAACTGATTTGCTGATGCATAGATTGAAGGGCAATGTTGGTTTTAAGATACTTTTTTCCTGCTCAACTCTAAAGACTTGCAGTTGTTCACAATGTTATTATTTCTTTGTTCTTCCAAGCCTCTTGTAGGAATACTGTGTTGTAGAGAAGGCACAGAAAGCTGATTTATTCCTGATAAAAGTTACTTTGGTCTATAGAAGCCTGAAATGCCTTTTCTGCCTCTCTTCTGCTCTGGGGAAATTTATCTTTTAGTCAGAAAGTCTCTTTCTCCTGATGAATAAGAGCCCGTGGCTCCATGTTATTGTCAGACAGTGAGATTTCAGGTTGCAGGATTTGCAGTTCCTGCCTGTATTTACTGGAAGAAATTTTCACGGGAAGCTCATAATTTTTCTTAGCCAGTAGGAAATTACATTTCTCATGGTAGGGGGTTGGAACTAGATAATCTTTAAGGCCTCTTCCAACCCAAACCATTCAATGATTTCTATGTAAGATTTTCTGGACATAAGTGCTCCTTTCTTTCAGTCTTTCCATCTGATTTCAGCCACACTGTCATTGTTTTTGAGCCCAGACTTTGTGATAAATGCCACTCTTTGCTCATCACAGGTCCTGACGCACTTGCGGATCACCTCACACATTGGCATTGGGCTGCTCATTGGATTGCTCTACTTGGGCATTGGCAATGAGGCCAAGAAAGTCCTCAGCAACTCGGGATTCCTCTTTTTCTCCATGTTGTTCCTCATGTTTGCTGCGCTCATGCCGACTGTCCTCACCTGTGAGCACGGGGCGCTGTGTCACAGCACGGGGGACGGGACTGCAGGGAGCTGGGAGGGTGCTGGGATCTGTCAGTTTTGTGTAAGATAACATTTGACTTGTGATTCTACTTCTAAGACAGGTTGGGGGTAAATCTTGCACCCACAGAAGCACCACTGTGCAAGCAGAAACGGGCTTGGCCAGAGGAACTTCTCCCTCCCCAGTTTTGCCAGGGTTTTTCAGCACAGACAGTTCAGCGTTACAGTCCTGGACTGGAATTTCTCCTTATTCCAGTGCATCTCAGCCATGCCCTGAGCTCATGGTTGGACTCAGGGAGGATGGAATATTTTCTCTGGGGCTTCCAAGTCATGGCTCCTGCATAAAATCAGCTCATTCATGTGGTGTGAGAAGCAAAATCCTGCAGAATGGAGTGTTTGATACTTCCTCTGGGAGTGCCATTACCGTGAATTCCCTGTTGGACCAAAGGGAATACCCACGTTGTTTAAGTTTTGTCACCACTTTTAACTGAAAAACCCTTTTTAAGGGAGGTTCAGGTCATCTGAGCAGGCTGGTCCATAGTCTCAACAGTGAGCAGCTGTTGGGGCTGACCTCTGAGATTTCATTAGGAATCGCTGAAACTTTTGCTGCTCCGTCAAAGACCTGAGAGTTCCAGTCCCACCCTGGGACTGCAGCAGTGCAGGATTAGATATGGATGAGCTGTGTTGTTATTATGTGCAGCAACACTGCATCTTGCCAGTCTAACTGAATGATCTGTTCCCTGCAGTTCCCCTTGAGATGGGAGTATTTCTCAGAGAGCATCTGAACTACTGGTACAGCCTCAAAGCCTATTACCTCGCCAAAACCATGGCTGATGTTCCTTTTCAGGTAAATGCTCTACTCTTCAATAAAATAGAGCCATTTAAGTTCACGAATGACAAGCCCACTTGCCAAGAAGATTAGTACTGGTATTTTATCCATTGGAATAGTGGGAAAAATGTCCATATGTATCTGCTGAAGCTTCAGGGCCAAATCAGAAGCACCATAAGAGTGCAGGACTTCTCAAAAGCTGAGACCTGATGCAATATTCTTTTAATAAACAGATGACCAGCTTTGCTTATTTGCAGAAGGGGAACTGTGAGCGGAATCTGTTTTGAAATGCCCAAGTAGAAAGACTTGGTATCACACGCCTGTCATGTAATGGAAAGGCTGAGAGCTGTGGATTTGATTAGAACCCTCCCAACGTTTTTGTCTTACTCAGAGTGACAGTGAGTGTTCGGCTGTCATGGACTAACCCCCAGTGCCTGTCCTTGCAGATCATGTTCCCTGTGGCTTACTGCAGCATCGTGTACTGGATGACTTCCCAGCCCTCCGACGCTCTCCGCTTCGTCCTCTTCGCAGCCTTGGGGACCATGACGTCCCTGGTGGCTCAGTCGCTGGGCCTGCTCATAGGTGCAGCCTCCACATCCCTCCAGGTACTGATGGCGTTTCGTGGCCTCGCAGGAGCTCTGCCATCTCCTCACTCTGTTCCCTGTGGCTGCTGCTGTGTCCCCAAGATGTGTGTTGAGAGGTGACAGGCAGAAAGTTGTCTGGCTGTGACAGAGCTCCTGATGCTCCCCGCTCACATCAGTGTAAAGGGCACAGACCTGCCTGGGACGTGAGGCTCTGCAGTTCCTGCCCCACCTGCAGGGGCTGTGCCTGCCCTTGCTGGAGTGGATTGTTCATCGCAGACTGAGCAGGTCCTGGGAACTGCGGGACTGACGCGTTTCTGTCTCCCTGCAAACGGGAAATTTTCCACAGTAGCACAGGAGAAGGTTTTTCCATGCATATCCAAAAAAGCTGTAGATGGAAGGGTAGGAAAAAGCCGGTCCAAAAACCAAACTTCTGGAAATGGAGGGAGATAGGCAGCTGTTGGCATGACTGGAAGCTGGCCATGTAACTCCTGGCAGGAGATGTGCTGAGGTGACCATGCCACAGCAGAACTGCTCTGTGATGCTGATGACAACAGATGATTCTGACCTCAATATGCATTAATGCTGTCAAGATTTCTGCAGTAGAACACTCAATTCCCTCTCTGTGCCACCCTGTGGAGACCAGCATAGCTTTACTGTGTGATCCCTGTGCTTCTGCTCTTCCCCTCACAAGAAATCACACAAGAAAAAAAGAATCAGCAATTTTATAGTATTTCAATCTGTGATAATTTGGGGAAGTAGAATTACTCCCAAAAGTAATAGAAGAGCAAGTTAATTTTTCCTTTTTCTCTGTCTTTCTGACACAGGACTGTCTATTTCTTCTCTTCATAGGTGGCAACTTTTGTGGGCCCAGTTACTGCCATCCCAGTCCTTCTGTTCTCTGGGTTTTTTGTCAGCTTTGATACCATCCCAACATACCTGCAGTGGATGTCCTACATTTCCTATGTCAGGTACTGCTGGGGAGGCTTTCAACCTCCCATCTGGAAATGCTGTTTGTTTGCCTTTGCCTGCTTGCTTGATTATTTTGGGTGCCAAAGAGACTGTTCACAGCGTGTTCTTTTAGAGTATAAACATATGTGTGATGTAAACCACACTATCTCACTGCATTTTAAGTTGTCTCTGTTGTGAAAGAAATAGGAACGGGTTACTGGCCACAAGTCCATGTCAGTCCCTTTGAATTCAGTGGGACTGCACAGCATGAAATCCTCCTGGATTTTGCAATATAAATATGGATTTCTGAAATAACAGGGACATCCCCAGCTAAGAAATTGATGCCAGCACCTCATTTTGGGGGAAAATGTAGTGTAAATCACTGCTGTATCCTAGACAGGTTTGTTGGATAAAGGCCTGCTTTTAAGTTTTGCAGTAGCACTGCATCAAGAGGCATGGGATTTGTGTCATCTCTAATTTAAACTGCTGCTTTAAGATCCATAGGCACCCTCTATGCTGTCTGTTTCTGACACAGCTGTCTTAAGATGGGAAAATTCCCATCAGGAAACCTCTAGAGGGATAGTTTAGACTATACACTGAAATGTTCATAGCTGAAATTAGAAGAGGGGAATTCTCCCATTCCCCTTTTCCCTACCCTGCCCAAGCTGCCCTATTACTGAAAAATCCCCGGAAAAAAAATCCCGTTTGTTGCCAAGTGAGGTCTTACACAGATCCCTATCAAAGATAACGAGACTGCACCCCCTGCATTAATACCTGGAATTCAAAGTGAGGCCTTAAACAATTGGCAGGCCCGTGTGGGGTCTCCTGAAGCCAGAGGAAGCTGTCCTGTGCATGGGATATCCCATATCCGTGATGTTTATCTGCTTGCAAAATCAAATGCTGGGAACGCTGTCAGTGAAACCATGAGTGCACAGAGGGAAGGAGAAGGGACGTTCTAGATTCATGCTGGTTTTAACACATTTCTGACTTCAAGCCATAATGGTATCCCTGTTGCTTATTAAAAAAAAAAAAAAAAAGAAAGAAAGCAAGATAATGATGTCACTTTCAAATGGGGAATTCCTGAATATGAGCTGAAATTGTGCTGCTTTCTGATTTAACATTTTTCTGTGTGCTAACTGGGAGCAGCTAAAGGCAGAACTCCTGCCCTTGTTCCATCTTATGTAAAATGCCCGTGACATGTGATGTGCCTGATTGTAACAGGGATAGAATTGTGCCCCAAGACAGATGTGTCAGAACAATATTGAACCCCTCAGTGTTTCAGCTGAGCTCTCACAGGGATTGTATTGCACTTCTAACCAGATCATCAGGATTTCCCTTGTAATCCCTCCTTCTTCTTTCCAGGTACGGGTTCGAAGGGGTCATCCTCTCCATCTATGGACTGGATCGAGAAGATCTGCATTGTGACAAAGATGACACCTGCCATTTTCAAAAATCAGAGGCCATCCTGAGAGAACTGGATGTAGAAAATGCCAAACTTTACCTGGACTTCATTGTTCTTGGGATTTTCTTCTTCTCTCTGCGCCTGATTGCCTATTTTGTCCTCAGATACAAAATCCGAGCAGAGAGGTAAAGGAAAAGCAGCTAAAGCAATGCAGTAGGAGAACTTTAGATATGCAATAGAGGGCACTTGACATTGTCTCACTGTGGCAGGCTGGTCCCCAGTGCCCAGCCAGATGCTGTCCTGACCGAGCCCATGGAGAGCCACAATGGGATAGTGGACATACAGTGTTAAGCCAATCAGTCCAGTTGGGTTGGGTCATGTTTTCATTACACTTTCTAGCTTTAACTAGGAAGAAGAACTAGAAGGGAATTTTACACCACAGAACATCAATACCGAGGCAGTGTAACTGTAACAAGAAACCTGGCTGCAGGAGCTTTCCTTATGAAAACTAATTTTGGGATAAGGTCGCCAGGATCAGTCCTGGTAGCCAGAATAGTGTATCGTCATCTCTGGTTGGCAAGGTAATGAGATGCAAAATGAGGAATGCAAAGAAAATAGGATTCTCTCATCTTTTTAAATTCAGAGTTTCATCTTTGCAGTTTTCTATGTATTATTTTGCAATTCTTTTCCACAGAATTACCCCTTCTGGCTAAAAGTCTGTAAATGTATTAATAAGGTAAAGACATCTTTTTAATATGGATACTTTTTTAAAAGAAACCTAAAGTGATTCAATAATTATTTTTGTTTCTGTCTGAATTTAGAATTCTGGTGCTTTACTTGTCGAGCTGGTCTCATATCTGAAAACTGTAATGATGGGAGGAAAAGGCAGATTCTGAATCTGCACTAAACCTGTGGTCCTATTTGGAAGCAGCACTGGATAGCACATGCAGTTAGACATGGTCAAGCTGTCACTGAGTGGTGGAAAAAAATATTCTTTTGCAGTCTCTTTAAATCCTTGGTATTTGTGATATTTTGAGATACTAACTCTGCTCATTATCTGTTTGATCTACCTCCTGCAAATGAAAAAAATCAAAGCACTCCAAGGCTCATTTTTAATTAAATTGTGAAAGCAGGATCTATCCCTAAAGTGATTGTTAAAGGAGTGCAAGAGCTGTCCACAGATCAAAGTTTGGGCTGCTGTGTTAAAACACCTGCGACTGCCTCATCCAGAGGTGTTTGTTACATCTGCAACACACTCTGTGTAGGACTCCCCTCAAAATACTCAAATGGCCTTGTAATGCTGCAGGTCTAATTATGCCAGGCAGTTTTGTTCTCATCCCTAAGTCTACATGCACAACACGGCAATCAGTTGATCTGAACATCAGTGAAACTGTTGTTTCGGGTTACTTTGTAAATTTGGCAGGGGCAGTTCGGGTTCCAAGCTGATGTGACTTTTGTCACCGATTTTCATGGGTTTGGATTTTCAACCCAAACTGAATCCACCATACTCACACTGGATACCTTGGTGAGCTTTGGCGCAAATTGCACGACCTTCTGCCATGACTGTGAATTTATCTTGGTGTTCCAGACCCCTGAGTGAAACCTGCGTGTTCTGTAAATGCATTATTCCCATCAGGATGCTTGTAGGTCTTGTAGGTCAGAAGCAGCTCAGTGTCAGCAAACCCTTGAGGAGCCAAGAGCTCATGGCAGCAGAGCAGATAAGAGAGACCTGGTGCATCTGCTGGCCCCCAGCAGTCAAAAATTCACAAACTTTTCCAAGACTCCCTGGCTCTGTCTATCCTAGTGAAATAAATAGTGCCAGGGCCAGCTCTGTTAGTCCTCAGACAGCTGGGGCTGATAGGAATGGCCCCTGTACTGACTCCTAAACAGCCCAAACACTGTCTGGAAAAGCTCTGGCTGTGCTGGGCTGCAGCTCTGCCATTTAGCAGGGAAGACAATTCTTTCCCAGTTTTCCTGGCCCATGCCCAGGCTCCGTTTGATTTACCAATACAGACACAGACTGCGTGTATCTGTTAAACTCAGGACATTTGAACTAAACCTGTGGTCTGGAAGGCTTTAAATCAAGTCCCATATTTTAGGAAGGTTAGCTGAACTTTCCCTGAAAATAAGGTTGACCTGTGAAAGAAAAGAAATCAATCCTTACTGTAGAAGAAAAAACAAATTCTTTGCACAGCCTTTTAGCTTAATTTTTGTTGCTGTTTTTTCTCAAAAAGCTTTTGAACAGCTCTGCAGCTTTTCCAGGCATAATCATGAGCAGGTATGAACCTATACGGCTGTCAGATTTGAGAAATTAAGAATTTGAGCTATTCTAAATAATACTTGTAGCTGTGAACAGTTTTTAAATAAGGCACAAGCTGAAATCCCTTTGGCACAACGTGCCTTGATAATTTCAGGACTCTCAAAGTATTTGTGAATATTACAGGCAGTTCAAAGACTTTTTGCAAGCAGACAAAGGACTCCACTTGTCAGATTACTCTTGGGTTGCTGACTTCTGGTCCAAGCTGAGGTCGAAGAGTGTGACATGCCTGGCATTGAATACCTTCAGGGTTCATGTTTTGTGTTTACCAACACCATTTACCAAATACCACCCTGACAATCCCTTGCAGTGTTCCAAGTGAGGTAACTTTGCTGCCATTTCAACGCTGGTACCTTGCAGGGTGCTGTTCTCTCCCATCAGACCAGTTCAGCAGTGTGAGTTCCTTGGATACTGTCTTGTTATCTGTGCCTGTTCCTCTGTTTTCAGACTTTCTCATGTTATGTTTTCAGCCTGCAGCATGTCCTCCCGTACTGAAACTTTGTGTTGTGTTATGGTAGCCAAAAATCTGGTCCTCCACGGGTGTTCCTGAGAAAATTCCTGCTCTGGGATAATTTTTGTCACTCCTTTTTTTGTTAGATATGCTTTTTCCAGCCTTCTGCTGGCAGCATTTAGCTAGAAGTTACTATTCTAAGGAACGCTTTCAGACTGTAGTATCCCAGTAAAGAAATAATTCTGGGAACTCAGTGATACACACAGATGAGGTAATAATTTTTTCCCTCCCTAGCTCACAAATTAACTAATGATCTCTCTTTTGTCACTGCTCTGGGACAGAAGTACTTAAAATCCATCCCAATTATGTTTTCATGTACTGCAAAGATTTTTCATCTAGTCTCAGGTTGGCTTTTTTTTCTCTTTATGTGGAGATAAATTCTAACAGGCTGGTATAAAACACATTCTCCAGTTAATGGGCTGAGCATGCATGTGCTGTTGTGTTGAGCAGCACTGCGTGAAGCTCTGGAGGCTTCACTTGGAAGAATAATAAGGCCAGCAAGATTCTAAAACCTTCAAATCCTCAATTTTCAAATCTTCAATTTTATAGCCATATATAAAGAGCCATAAGCTGAAATCAGTGTCGCTATTAGCATTTGAACCACTCACGGTCTGGCTAAAAGTTGTGTAAGAGGCTAAAGGTTTCTAAAGGTCACTTGAAAACGGAATGTGTGATTTTTGTTGGGATTGCAGGAAGACTTTAGTGTCCTGCTGGCCTCCTTGTTACATTTTGACTTGTTTTGCATGTTGCTTTGGTTACTGTGTGCATTAGTTAAGACTGTAGGTCCTTCATCCTTCTTTCGTTGTTTTTCTTCGTGGAAACTTGCATATAAACTGAAAAACCCTGAAGGTTGTTAAAAATAACTTGAAGCATCATTATTTACAATTAAATAAAATATTTGGAAAGCAGATTCTACTCACAAGAAATTGAGAAGATTCCATTGTTACAGGTCAAAGGGAGTAAGAGAAGACTGACTGGTGATGAAATCCTCTTCAACTCTTACAATTTAGAGCACAA
Organism: Mystacornis crossleyi; assembly: GCA_013400655.1. Lineage (NCBI taxonomy): Eukaryota > Metazoa > Chordata > Aves > Passeriformes > Timaliidae > Mystacornis > Mystacornis crossleyi. Next base: position 16,313 of record VYZQ01022082.1, read on the forward strand.
AGTACCTGTTTTCATTAAAAGAGAGGAATATGTGCACATGTAACAGGGAGAGCTGGTTATGTAAGTGGGAGATAATGAACTTGAGTCCAAGAACTGGATGTCTCAGGTGATTGACAGTTCGAGCCACACTTTTGTGTCAAAGGCTGTGTTCTCAGCAGAAAGGAATGTTTTATTAAACACTTGTTCCTGCAAGGATGTGTGGTACATACTGGCCTGTGCCACCCCAGTGATCCTCACAGAGGAGACCTCACCTGTCCTATTTACACAGTGCTGGGTGGATTTTTGGATTTTAAGAATCAGGGGGAAGGCCAGCAAAGCAGATCTGCTGGTGGGAGTCTGTTACAGACCACCCAGCCAGGATGAAGAGGCAGATGAAATAGGAAGTCTTGTGATCAATCCCTCTTGTTCCTGTAGGAGAGTTTAACTTGCCAAATGTTCTGGAAATACAACAGAGCAGAGAGGAAACAGTCCAAGAGGTTCCTGGGGTGTGCGGGAGGTAATTCCTGACACAGCTGCTGAGGGAACCAACCAGGGGTGGTGCCCCACTGGACCTGTTTGGGAACAGAGAAGGACTAGTGGGTGATGTGATAGCTGGGAGATCCTCTTGGGCACAGTGGTCATGAAATGATGGAGGTTTTGGTTCTTGGGGAGGTGGAGGGGTGGCAGCAGAACTGCCACCTTCGACTTCTGGAGGGGAGACTGCGTTTGGGAGCTGGGTTGGCAGAGTCCCTTGGGAGGCAGTCCTGAAGGGCTGAGAAGTCTGGGAATGCTGGAGATCCTTCAGAAGGAAATCCTAAAGGCACAGCAGGAGCAGACCATCCATCCCTATGTGCCAAATATGAGCCAGAGGGGGGAAAGATCGGCCTGGCTGAGCAGAGAACTTTGGCTGGAACTCAGGGAACAAAACAGGGTGCATGACCTTTGGAAGAAGGGGCAGGCAACCCAGCAGGACTACAAGGATGTTGTGAGATTATGCAAGGACAAATTAGAAGGTCCAAAGCCCATCTAGAACTTAATCTGGCTAGTGCTGTAAAAGACAATAAAAAACATCTCTGTAAATACAGCACTAAGGGGAGTCTCCATCCTCTATTGGATGCCATCCTTTATTTCCTACCAGAACAGCCCCACAGGGTGCAATTGCTCAGGAATTTGTGTGTGGAGATTCATTTATAAAGTATGATCATGTGAAAAGCTGTTGGGAACTACAAGTAGGCAGAAAATGACACCGTGTCATGTCCTCTGTGACAGCTTGTGACAGGCTGATCACTGCAGTGCCACACAGCACTGGTGAGTGCATAAATTAAGTGCTGAGTGCCACTGGAGTTAATCAGGAGCTCTGCCATTAGTGAACAGGGGCAGTAGCATTTTCAGGGATCGACTCCTACTGGCCTCCTCTTAAATACTTGTTTCCGTAATATACAAAGAGGTTGTTGTGGTGTATCCCACTGAGTGATTTCTATAAACCCACATGTCACTCTTCATATTACATGTCTAAAAGTTTCAGGTTGAGCCTGCAAGCATAGCAAGTTTCAGTTTAATTCCGTTTAAAGCTTTATTTCTGTTCCTGTACATATTTCACGTAGAGTTTCTGAAGGAGTAAGTGTTCCATAAAGCACAAATCGAGCTTCAGTCTTTTTTGTTATTTGGAAATCTTACAGTGAATGATAATTTTATGCAGTTGTCAACTGCAGAACCTTTCTTTAGAGATTTAGATTTCTGTTGAGACCCGTTGCCAGCACAGTAAAGCAAAAGGTGACCAGTCAAGACAAGACATGTCCGTGGGTCAGCCTGCATTCTCTGCCCTGGTTATGCCTTCAAGACACATCCAGCTTTTGCCGATCCATTTTGCTGATCCTTTTTTTTTTTTTCTGGGGGCTTCTATTGAGCTCAGCCCATGCTTGTGTCCCTTTTTTCTGGATGCTCTTGGCTGCTGTCCACATGGGGTGTGGACACCCCAAGCAAAAATGAGCTGCTTGGGAGCAGTGCAGGGTGCAGGATGGTTAAAGGTGGAGGGGTGACTTTGAGCTACCAAAACCCCAGTGTACTGGATCTCTGCGTGTGCTTTACTCTTTCAAGAAGACAAAAATTCAAAAATGTCTTTTTAAGCAGATTGCAAGGCAACATGGAAGTTTCTACTTTTAAAGGTTGACGGGGTTTTCTACTTCAGTGGCATCTGTGATGTCTTTTTTTCTGACCCCATTGTAGCTTATTTTAGTGGCCCATTTAGGGTAATCATTATACAAATTTCTTTCTGTCACTTCCAGAAATCAGCTTTCTTGGCCTCAGTGATATTATACCAACCTTTACAAATATGAATTATTTGTTGAGCAATTTTTTTAAAAAATGGAAAAAATTCTCATAAATTATGGCAAAAGAAACTTAAATTTGAGAAGATTACACTGATATAACTTAAAAAAAGAAGATAACAAGTCCTGCAGTGGAGCCAAGCCTTTACCTGTGTCAGTATGGATTTATCAAATACCTTATCTGAGTCAGTTGACCTTACTGTGAGATACTGCCCTTGAACCTGTTACTGAATTACTTAACATTCGGTTCTTTTGTTTTTCAAAGCAAGAGTCAATGCAAGGTATGATTTTAAATCAGCGTGCTAAAGTGTGCGTATTCTGTATATCTGATATGTCGTTGTTTCTGTAATGCCTTTGCATTACTATGAATCAATTTTATTCTGCTTCTCTAGAGACTATCGCTGCCTGCACGCTGTGATATATTTGCACTGTTGTAGATATATATATATACATATAATGTAATTATATTATACAAACCATGTCTTTTTCAGGTTGCTTGTTACCTTTGTAGTTCACGCTTCCCGGTACAGTGGACCTGAGTAAAAATGTGGGATGTGGGGCATTCTGATGATATATTACAGTAATAGAGAAATCTTTGTATATTTCTGTATACTGAATACCTGTAAGAAGAGATTTGTATGTGCATTATTTTCCAAACTTAGGGCTTTGTTTTCTGAGACTAGAGAACATTTATGATAATGTAACACACACACACACACACACAAAAAAAATCAAATAAAGTGTTATTATTTTCAGACAGATGCCTTTGTCTCTGTTCTCACTCCGAGGGAAGTGGAAGGTGTGTTAGTAGTGATACATTTTCACTGCCTGCGCCTTGATCCCGGCTGACAGCAAGGATATGGAATTGTTGTTTCAGATGTAGATTGTGGTGGTTTCAGGTAACTCCCAGTATGGGTGGATTACAGAAATATCCAGTAAAAATCCTTAAAAACTGCAGTCACACTGGGAGTTGGAACTGGATGATATTTAAGGTTCCTTTCAACCCAAACAGAGCAAGCATCAGGGCGTGCTTCCCTGAGAAAACCCTACACCTCTGAAGGACTTCCTGAACCAGTGGAAATAATTACCTTTTATTTCCATCCAATTTTGGTGGATTTTTCTTCCACGGACTGATCTTCTGTTCATCTTGTCCGTGCTACCTGCAAGTGGCAGCAGATGTTCCCTGTGCTGGCTCATTGCAAGAGGCAGGAAAGGATCATTCCCTGTTTCCCTTCTGCTTTGGCACTCTGGAATGTGTGAGTTTCTTCCTCCTTTCTCCCCAGCTGAAGAGAAACTCTGTTTTATCCTGCCAGTCACCCCTGTCCGTTCCCCATTTTACCAAACACCTTCTTCCCTCATTCTGCCACAGCACCCCTGCGATGTTCTGCAGCCCTCTGTGCATTTCTGTCACCAGGAAAGCCTTCAGCTGGTTTAGAAAGCCAGTATTTTCCTTTCTTGTGTTTCTCCTGAAGATCCACATTGGCCGGGAATGACATGCTTACTGTTTCTGCTGGACTGCTGCTTCCTGCTGCACTGGCAGGGAAACTCTTGGGCAGAATCCTGATCTGTGTGAGGCCCCAAGGGCAGTGTCAGTGCCAGGAGGAGGGTTCGGTGTCGGTGTCTTGTGCTTTGGCAAACACTCACTTTGCCTGGGTGGCTTTTCATGCAGCTTTAAAGCTGTTTCAAGGGTGTTTGTGTGTCGGACTTAAGGCCAAGCCTAGACAACCTCACTGTCCTTGTGCCACCCGTCCTGACCACCACCACAACAAAATTACCTGCCTTGCTCAGTTCAAAGAAAACTGCCCTAACTTTTACAAGTACCCGCTCATAAATAACATGAGCAGTGATGCTTAAAGCGTGAATTGCCCTAAGGATGCAATAGGATTGCATTTTCAAGACAGTTTTCTCATGATGACAGAGATCATATTTTATGTTATGTTTTATAGCCCTGGAAATAATACTAGATTGAAGGAATTTTGTTCCCAAAAACTAAATGCCTCCCTGTGCCAACTGGTGTCCATAGATCAGGAAGGGAAGAGGAGGAACAGGAGTCTTTCATAGCCTGAGTGACAACATAAATTACTTTAAGCATTTTATATGGCAGTTAATGCTATTAAATAAGCCAGCCATAAACTTCTCATTAGCAACACTGCGAAAATTAATATACCTCACATGCAATTACCATCCACTGTGCACTCCAAATGGATTCATAAAATCAAGAACATTTGAAAATAAAGGAAACTTTATTTTCTAATAGCTATCCAATGAAATCCTGATTTGGAATGCAGGTTGAAAGGCATGGGAACCCAAGGAAGTGGGTAGAGTAAGAGAGATGGGCTTGTTGAGCATGGGAGGGTGCAGGGATCTGAGCAGAGCCCAGGTGAGCAGTGAGCAGGTGCTGTGCTGTCAGCCACCAGCACTGACATCTTCCCTTGGGACAGCCTTCATGAAGGGCTTGGTGGGAAGTGTTGCCAGCTCCATTTAGGGCAGAAAAGCTGTCAAGGGCTGGATTAGTCAAACTGACACTAATTGCATCCATTTCTGTTGTTTAGTGCATTTTAAATTTCACAGCCTCATTTGGTTTTGTGTATTTTTTTTCCTGTGCCTTGTAGATTTTTTCAAGATCTGTGAATTTTATTATGCACTGTTAACTCTGCATGATGGCTTTGTTGGTTTCCTGACATTCCTGTTCCGAGCCTGTGCCTGCACACGCAGAGGAAGGTGGAGAAAAAAGTCAATGCTATCTCTTTCACAGACAGAAAACATTATTAAAACATGAAGCCGATCCACTGTCAGCCTCTGACAGCAAACACACCCCTCCGAGTTGCGCTGTTGCCCCCAGCTATTTCTAGAAGAGTCATTCTCCTTTCCCACTGCCTGTTTGGCTCTGCTGGGCAGGTGAAATAAAGCTCCACCTGTTCCTAGGACCTTCTTGCTCATCCCCACAGCACCTGTAGAGTCAAATATGAAGTAGATTTTGTGGCTGCATCAAGAGCCTTACAGGTGCTTTTTGTCTTTCTCCTGTGTAAGAATCAGACAGTAACCCCAAAGTACTTAATATAGAAACAAAAGTGACAGTAAACCTTTTGATTTTGTTCCTTCTGTTTGTTGAAACTCATATTCTGTGTCTTGCTGAAGCATCCCTTAGATGAGGCATATTGCCAAGTCTCAAAAAGGATAAGAAGCAGGAGAAATCTCACTTTGTGGCAGGAAGGAGCTGGATTTTACTTACCCAATTTACTTTTCATGAAGCTTTCTGAGAACACCACAGACTGGAGCGTCAGTCTGCTCTGGTGGTAAGTCAGACCCCTGGGAACTGCCTAGAATTTCTGCAACGAGTTCAGCAATTAAGATATTTGGATCAGCAGCGTTGAAATATTTTGATTCAAGAGTTCCAGATTCTCATTTCAATTCTGGTGTTTCAGGACCAAATCTCTCAAAACTGCTGTTTACCAAAACAACCTTCTGTTATGCTCTGAGACAGAAGCACACGTTGGAGGAAGCCTGAGAGACCTAACTCAGAGACAGATGGGAACAGGATCTACAAGGGCCTGTCTTTGTCCAGTGGCTTCTCTGAGGGGGATTTCTGGCTGCCACAGTGGGTGTACAAAGGGAGACCACAAAGCAGAAGTTATCATAGCTAGGTGAATAGAAACCCTGATCTCCAGCAGAAAAGTACTTTGTTTTCTTACCCTGCCCACCTCTGGTAAGTGGAAGTTATATGAAATGAAATTTCATTAAGTGAAAAATGGAAATTTTACCATTCACTGGCAGGGGAAGGAGCACCCAAGGACAGCAAACACTGGAACAAAGCTGCATTCTCTTCCACAGCACCTGTGAGTGCTACCCAGCTGGTTCTAGAACATGAGTGCATTCTGCATTGCAGCACAAATATTTTACAGCAAAGCCTGTTTGTCTGTCTGTTGTTTTCATCTAGTACTGAGGACGTGTTTGTTGTCCCACTGTGTAGCTGGTGGAGCGTGCTGGGACAGGGAGCATCCATGCTCTCCCAGGTAGCCGGGCAGCTCATGTTCATATACCAACCCTGGCAGCTTTCAAACGCCTTAGGAGAAGGCTCAGATGAGGAAAAAGAAGCCTGCAGAGTAATAATGGACTGTTCTGCCCAAAGATGACTTTTGTTTCTGGCAGAGTGCTGCTTGGAAAACTCACCTGTGAGCTTCTGAAACTCACACCTGAACTTTGCTCCTAAGGAAGGTTTAGCAGCCCGCACCTCAGAGCGAGTTTTCCTTTTTGGACTCAGTCTAGCAGTGAATGCGACCTCTTGGAAACTGAATCTGGGTCTGGAGATCATCATTCCACCTGGGTTTAACACAGGGAGCCAGGTTTGGTTCTTGTGTTTTATTTTCTGTTCTCCAAGCTGTTTAGTGGCATCGTGGTCGAGTTTTCAAGCTTTAGTAAAGCCAGTAACTCACACAGAGACCTGTGGCAGCACTGTGTGATTTAGCTGCTCTCAAGGGAGGAAGATTTCAGTTTCCATATTCTTTTTCACTTCACTTTAGCACCTTGTCTGAAATCTTTCTTTTGAGCAGGAGCTTTGCCAGAGGAGATGTGTGACACTGTAGCAGGTCCATACCCTTCCCAGAGTCATTTGGGAACGGCACCTGAAGGAAGTGGCACATTAAAAGAAACACTTTTTTTTTTTGAGGTGTTTGCAGTTAAATCCCTTGTTCACATGGCTACAGGTTTGTTCTTCGTTGCCAGCATCCATCTGCTCTGAGCTCCTTGCCTGTCCTAATTTTCTCCCGTTACATCTCCATGTCAGCCAAACACAGCTTTCCTGCACTGCTTCCAAATGAACAGTTTCCGAGACCTTTTCCTTGACAATTGGTTTTAAAGCCAGTAGAACATCTTCACTCACTGAAGCACCATTGCGATCAATCTTCAATGTCAAACATGCTCTATTCAGCCCTCATTAGAAGCTGGAGCTTTGGGGGCACTCAGCTGCCATGGTTGCAGTTTAGGACTACTGGANTGGGGACCATATGGCCGGGGCCCTCCCGAGGACCGTGCGGCCGGGACCTTCCCAATGCCGGAGCCGCCAGTGCGGTGCCGGTGAGAACGACGTGGCCCACAGCAAGAGACATGGCGAGCGATTCTCCGATGTGGAGCCCGGACAAGATCAACCTCTCAACTGCAGCTTACAGACATCAACTTTCTCCCAAGTCAGAGAAACAGGAGAAGTCCGGACACGTGAGGAAAACCAACATGGCGGCACTGAGGTCAGTGAAATAAAGGAGAGGGAGGAGGTGCTCCAAGAGCCAGGCCTGAGATTCTCCTGCGAGCCGGGGTGAGGACTATAATACAACAAACTGTTTCCCTTCAAACAGAGAGATGACCCTTGCTTTTAGAGATAGAGGAAGACAGCCTTCACTTCCAAACTAGACAGCTCAACCTTAGAAGACTAAACCCCATGAACCAAAATGACCTGTGCTAGGCAGTTGTGGGAAGACTGCTTGGCCTGTGGGAGGGACTCACATTCAGCAGGTTCGGGCAGGCTGTTGCCTGTGGAAGTTAAAACCACGCTAGAAAAGTTTGCAGAGAACTATCTCCCGTGGGAAGGATCCCACAGCACAGCAGAAGAAACTCTTTTCCTTAAGCATGCTGAAGAAAGGTTTTTAAGTTGTGAAATACTGACCAAAACCCCATGTTTTGTTTCCTTGTGCAGTCAGTGGAAAGAGAGGGGGACTGGGAAAGAAACGTATTCTGAAGGTTTGCTTTGGTTCTCATCACCCTTTTTACTTTTAATTCTGTTACCAATAAATCTCATTTATACTGTTTAAGTTTTGAACCTGTTTTGCCTTAAAGTGTTTTTTTTTCCAATAATCCTTATCTCAACTCATGAAAATGAAGTTTTCAACTCCCCCTCAGCTATAGCAGAGGGAAATAAGTAGATGTTTCTTTGTGGGTGCCTGGCACTTAGCCAGTGTCAAACCACGACACCCTTCCAGAAAAATATTCAGAACTTTGTTTACTTATTTAGCACTCACTGCACGGCAACGCGGGTATGCAGAGCTGCAGATACAAGGGGTGAGTCTTCATTCAAGTGTTTTTCTCTCTGAGGCTGTAAATGAGGCCCATGGACACTGCCTCAGGTGAGGGGAGCCCTCAGACTGACCCTGAAGGGGAGGAGAGGAAGGTCCCTCCTTTTGTAGCCGCATCTCTGCAGGTCCTGCACGCTTCTCTTTGGCGTGCACTCCTGTTTTGGGATCTCACTTTGCTCTGCCTTGGCTCTACCTGTCATCTTCAAATCCTCAGTGGCTGTGGCTTTCACTCTGTTTCTGCCAGCTTTATTTTCTCACTAAAAATGTTAATTTTTGGAAGTCTAGGCAGTTTTTTCAGGTTCATTTGTGTAGGTGTGGATAACAGTCTACCTAGAGAGACCTTGAGCACTTACCTAATGCAAATTCCCAGAACAGACGTCATGCCTTCGGACTTAGCGATGATGGCAGATCCTTAGGTAATAATTATTTGTGCTGTGAGCAGCTAACTCTGATTTATTACCCAAAATGTTTGGAGCAGCTGCGTGACCCTGTGGTGGCTCAGCTCTTGGGAATACTTGGCCTCAGCACAGCAGTTCATGGCTTTTGCTGGTGACATCATGCCCAGGGATGATGCTGAGGGCACTTGGTCTGTTCATGCTGGAGAAGAGGAGGCTGAGGGGAGACCTCACTGCAGTCCCAATTTCCTTGTGAGGGGAAGAGGAGGGACAGGCACTGATCTCTGCTCTGTGGTGACAGTGACAGGACCCGAGGGAACGGCCTGGAGTGGTGTCAGGGCAGGTTTAGGTTGGATATTAGGAAAGTGTACTTCCCCCAGAGGGTGGCTGGGCACTGAACAGGCTCCCCAGGGCAGTGGCCACAGCACCAAGCCTGACAGAGCTCAAGGAGTGTTTGAACAACACCCTCAGGCACAGGAATTCTTGGGGTTGTGCAGGGCCAGAAGTTGGATGATGATTCTTGTGGGTCACTCCCAACTCAGCATTTTCTGTGATTCTATGAAACACCTCCAAAGACCTTCAGTACACTGCTCAGTTTATTGCTCATACTACAGCCAGTACCTGACCATATTCAAATCATATTGACCCTGTTGGAAGTGGTTTATAAATGACTGATTTTTTACCTGCCTGGATAAACTTACTCATCACTAAAGTGTATTGGGATAAATTGGACCTCCAAGGAGGCATGTTAAGGAGGAAGTTTTTTACAATGACGGTGATGAAAGGTTGCAACAGGTTGCTCAGAGAGGTGAAAAGTCCCTAGAAATCCCTGTAAAAGTTCAAGGACAGTTTGGATGGGGCTAGGAGCAACCTGATCGAGTTGAAAATGTCCCTGTTCATTGCAGGGGGGTTGGACTAGATGACCTTTAAATGTCCCTCCAAACCATTCTGTGATTCTGTGTCCCCACCCTCTTCTCTCCTTGCAGCACAGCCCTGCGCAACAGTTCTCCCCTGCTGAGCCCTGAGCACAGTTTGCTGCTGCACCATTCTCAGGTCACCCATTTCATTCCCAGCAGGGCTCTTAGAGGCTCTTTACTGGGTTCTTCAGAGAGCTCTCACTCAGCTGAAGCAGGGAAGCATTCGAGCTGCTGTGCTGAGCATTCAAGACTCCCAGGAAAAAGGAGCCACACTCGACACCAGGAGCTTCTCCTGTGTCTGGTGAGACACAGCAGCTCCATTTCAGGTTTAAGCCAGGGTAGGGAGAGCCTGTGCGTTGCTTTTAGTGTTGCAGAGGCATTTCCTGAGCGTGACCCATGGGACCCACCTGTGGTGAGCACCAGAAGCAGGGTGATACAGAGAGCAGGAGGTGGCTGAGTCAGACCAGCTTGGTGACCAGCTAACAAAGGTACCCTTCCCTATGTCTCAAGGGGGAAAAAAAAGCCCAAACCCACAGCTATATCTATATAAAGGCAAACCCTGAATATTTTCAGCATTCAGAAGGACGAGTGGCCCGTGTGATGCCAGCTAACAAATTCAACAGTCACTTGCAAGTGTGAAGTGTAACTAACACAAAAAGCTGAGTGCTGTGTTCCTTTTGGAAGCACTGGTGGCTGCTCCCTCATCAGCAGGTTGCTGACATGCCAAATTTCCTGGGAAACAGAGAAAGACACAGCTTTAAAATAAAGACAGCCAAAAAACCCCTCACAAGTTGTGGCGTACTTCTTTTATTACAGTGAAAACCTGTGCGGTGCTAGGCTACTGAAAGAATAAAAGCTACCAGTAACTTTTCATCAGAAAGGAGTCAATCCCAGATAAAAAACAGTCTAGAAATCATGGCTGTTGCAAAACATAAAGTCTGAGTTGGGACCTCCATCTCTTGTTCCACTGGAGCAGATCCAAAGATTCCAAAGTTCTCAATGGAAGTTTCTCCTTTAACAAGCTGGGGAGGTAAAGAGGAGAAGATTAAGGGACATGTTTTCTCCATAAATCACACAAGATGCTAGGAGGTGTTTTCCCTAGATGTAGGACATCCAAAAGGCAATTTTTTTGCGATTTCGACCAACCCCCTTATGTAGCTGGATTTCCTAGCTGTGATTCAGATCAGTAAAACCAAATCATGGTGAATTTTACATACTACAAAACACAGTGTGGCTGAGGCTATTGGTTATTAAATATGCTGAAAGGTCAATCCTAACTAAAAGAGAGTTGGTAAGGCATCAGAAATTTCTGTAAGTTTCATTCCACATTTCTAAAGCAAAGCCTTTTATCTCTAGTGCTGATAAGGTGGATGTGAGCTGGGTGGCTGCACCTCTGCCATGGCGTTAGCTGAGGGCTTGAGCTCACACCTGAGCCCAGGCTACCACATTGCCCACAAATCTCTGGCCCAGATACATCAGCAACGCCCCACTCTGTGTACGAGAAGCTGTTTTTTCAGAGTTGAGCCACCTTTTCCTGCTCACACCCTTAGGAATCTCTGGCTGGCACAGCACACCAATGCCGGGTGGAGCTGGGACCCTACCAGGAGCTGTGGAACATTCACAGGGACACAGGGGACATCTCCTGCAGGACATTACCTTCCTCCATGACGCGGTGGTAGAAGCACCAGGGGACACCGGCGGGGTGTGCCCTGAAGCAGCAGCCCTTCCTCATGCACTCCCTGGGCCTGATGCCAGGGTGGCCGCAGTTTATCCTGGTGTAAGGATCATTGGGACACATTTTCCTCACTGTGTAAAGCAAAAAAACAAACCAAAGGCAGGAAGGAGAATGTGTTACTTCATGCTCCATCTGCCTGGTGATGTAATTCACAAATAAAAGGCAGGACACAAAGGTGAGGTCCTTGAGCACGTCCCTGACGACCTCTGAATCAATTTCAGGCAGCAGATTCACCCAAATCCTCACTCAGCCTCCTAGGCAAAACTAAATTCCAAAGGGTGATGAATTGCTGCTGTGCCCCAGGGACCACAGGAGGCAAAATTCACCCCTGCAAGTGTCTGGCAGCAACACATCTTTACCTATCCTAAATCCAGCAGTGGGGTGAAAAGTCCTGTGCTTCCCATAGTGGTAACACATGCACTGGCCTCAGACCAGGATATGTCCATGACCTGACCCCACGCTCACCCCAGAGCAGCCGGGCTGACATGGGGAGAGGATCACCCAGCCCTCTCTGCGTGCCAACTTAAGTTACAGAAAGGAAATAAGTCGTTTAGAAGGAAATCACAGCTCTGCCAGGCACTTAGAACTAAAATCCCAAGCAAAGAGATTATACCACCCAGCTTGAATACTTCAGTTTTCCTCTCATGGAACAGTTCTGCTCAGAAAAGCAATTCTATGAAAATGGCACTGTAAGTTGCTGCTGCTTGTTTTTCAAGGTTTACGAGAATTGCAAACAGTGCTCAAAAGCAAAACTATTTTTTCCTTCTCTAATTCTGATCCCTGTTGACTAATCTCGACTTTTATCACATTCTTCTGCTGGGTAACATTGTCTTTGCACCCTCATTTCCTTTCAGATCACCTGTCCAGCTGCTGAGACTGCCCTGAAGTTCTCCTCAGAAGGAGTTGTGCTGTCAGCCCAGCAAGTGCAGCTGACACTGAGTTAATTAACACAACTAATTACACTCAGTTACTTAATACAGTTATGTAAAATATACAGCTAATCCCTGAAAGACTGGGAGAGCAGTTGTTATCCTCTCTGAGAAAATAATGATAAAAAATAGAAGCAGGATGCTGGCAGATGTCAAACAAGTAGCCACACAGCAAACCCATTTAAATAAGTGCTGAGGATCCCTTGCTATACCCATGGACAAGACCACAAACGAAACTGAAATGTCTCTAAATAATCAACACAGGTTTTTTGATAATTTGAAGCCTAAAGGAAGAGGAAATATATTGTGTGAAGAGGATGAGGCAGAAGTCTGATGGATAAGCAAAGCCTGACTTTGAAGTTTACTACCACTGGTCTCCTAACAGAGATTTGTGCCCACCTTTCTTGCCTAAGGAGAAAAGCAAAACTGCTCCCCGGTTGTAGACATTTCTGGGTAATCAAACACGAGGTAAATCAGTGTTTCTGGCAGAGATATTACCTTTCTTTGGTTTAGGACTGTAGCACCAGGGGACGCTGGGGGTAGAAGCGTTGAAGCAGCACCCAATTTTCTTGCACTCTACTGCTGAGATCCCCGGGTAGCCGCAGTTTGTCCTCTCCCTGGGAACCACTTTACACTGGCATTTTGCTGTTCAGGACAGAAGGAGCAAGTTACAGGGTGTCAGTTTGCACGCTTGTTACGGAGGGGAGTTTATCAGATGCTCACAGGGAACAATGATCTCTCCCTAGATGCTTTCCATCTTCTCTCTTCCCTGCCAAGACCACAGCCTGAGTGGTTTAAAAGCTGCTTTTAAACTCCTACCGATTTTGGTCAGGGCTGTACATCACACTTTGAGAGTCTGTGGTCTCACTTGCAGGCAAGCCAGCCCAGCACAGTGGGGTTTGTGGGCTTCAAACTGACCACACCAAATGGGAAATCCCGAGAACTTCGAACACTATGCTATTAAATGTGTGCTGCTTTGCCCATCTCATGTGAAGAGGAAAAGACTTAAGGGTCCAGTGGATATTCAAACAGACATAAAGATACAAAATCTTTGCATTCTTGACAGGTGATTATAGAATATAGGATGATGTGCAAATAGCTGCAGCTATGCTTTTAACATTTAAAGTCTACTGCACAGGCATCCACAAGCAAGAAATTCCGGAGCTGTCCTCCAGCTGTCACTGAGTTACTTGCTTTCCACTTCTGGAGCTGTCTAAATGACTTGTCTTTTAATGAGGAGGCAGATAGACTCCTTTAAAACTGTATTCACGTGGCAAAGCAGCATAAACCAAATAGTCAGAAGACAGTTTAGACAGAGCTGGCTCCTGTTCCAGCCCTGGTCCTGTTCTAGCGACCTCCTCTGCCTTTGCAGCTGCTTCCTGGTTATTCCACCGACACAAGAGCTCACCTGCAGTCTTTCACATTTTGCTATAGATCTCTCTCGAAAACATTTAAAAGTAGGCTCCAGCTCTGGGAATAAGCAGCAAAGAAAGCCATTTTCTGTCCGGTCTTTAAAGCTGACAGGCTCTGGCTGCAGTCGGTGGGATGAGGGTCCCACGCACCTGGAAGGCAGCAGGAGGTGGATGTACTTACTTGGAGGTGCAATTCCCTCTGCCAGGGTGCTGAGGGCTATGACGAGGGTGACAGAGAGCACACAGACCACCTTGAGATCCATGGCTCTTGGAAGAGGAGCGGTGCTGCTTTCCCTGGAAGCCGAGGGTTTTATGCACTCCTTGTGTTTGCCCAGCGAGGTCTGATAACATTGTTCCATCTGATGCTTCACCCAGAAGGTTGGGTTCTCTTTTGTTTGCTTAGGAAGTGTTGCCATGCATATTTTGATATCCCGGAGATAAATTTCTAGGCTCCCGTGAGCTACTGATCACATATCTATTGCGTACCTATAGATACATATCTATTACGTGATCCCATAATCCATCAAATGGATGCTGCTGGGTGCCTCTGGGTGCCAGAGGCACCTCTGGGTGCTCTGATTTCATTGCCTTTCGAGTATTTCACACCTCTGGCCACTTTTTATTTTCCAGTCACTACTGAAAATCATGTAAAATATTTCCTATCCAGGTGTATCTTTTCCGCCTAAGTTTTCCCTGGCCTTAATGTTTTGGTTATGCTTGCTCTGAAACAGGTAAGGGAGGAGGGCTGGAGGTGTGACACCTCCAAGCTTCAAGAGACCACCCGGCACCCCAAAAAATACACAAAAACACAAAGTGGAAGGTGTGGCTGTGAAATACTGAGCCCAGCTAAGGCCACTGTTGATTTCCACACGAGGGGATTTAGGGAAAGAAGGTAAGATCAGGGAAAAAAAACAAAACCAAAAGCCCAAGAGGATCAACAGCACAGAGACACAAGAGAAGAGAGTTTTTGGATGATCTGAGCCTGCCCCACAGGTGCTGTGCTTGTCCAGGCATCAGTCCTGAGTGTCCCAGTTTTATTTTGGAGTTGCTGCCCTGTGCAAGGTCCTGTTCCAGGGGTGCCACAGCAGGGACTGTCCCCACCCCCTCTGCCCTATCCCCAAAGCAGAGCAGCACTTCCCAACCCACCCAACGCCACCTGCATGTGGTTTACCAAAACCAAACTTCTGAAGCACCGTGTTTGACCTCTTAAATTCCTGACTGCTTTTCTCCTGGTTTCAAAGGTGGCCTCCAAGGCAGCCTTTGGGCTGTTTTGGGACAACCAGCCTTGGGACTTGGGCTGCTGAAGGCTTTAATCTCCCTTTTGGACAATTTTCTACCATTTACTGTAACATTTCCTAACTTCCAGCTACTTTTCAACTCTTAAACACAATTAGAGCAGTGCCAGGCAGGGGGGGAGAAGCAGGGGGATGGTGGGACCATCACTGCACCCTCCCCACAGGAGGCACCTGCAGAGCAAGCAGGGCAGGCTGCAGCCCCTTTGGTGCTCTGCAGCATCACTTTTCCTGTGGAAAAACCACCAGGAACTCTTCCTGTCCATCACCAAAATAGATTCTAGGCATTTTTTTTTTGATCTTTGACAGAACTGTGTCTTCTTGCTTTTGAATATTACATATGAGTTTGTTTTGTGTATCTTTCCATTACAAAGCTCAAAGTGAGAACTTTCAGCTTCTACAGTTGTGTTTTGGAGGAAGTTTATTTGTTGAAAAGTATTTCCAACAAAGTGGGAGGGATTTTGTGCTACAGGGGAAAAAATAATAGGGTTCTTTTTCCTAAAGGCTAACTTATTTAATACTTTATGTACTCTATTTATATCCATCCCTACTTAAGACATGGGTGGCATTTCTCACTGAAAGTCACAATTCATAAATTAGATATTTTGTGAATCCTCCATTTCACAAGATACCAGGCTGCAGGCAGAAGAGGAATGTGCTCCATCACTCAGCAGCTCATCTCACAGTTTTTACTTCCATCACTTAGAGAAAACGTCAGGCTAAAAACCTTAAAATCCAGTTTTCCCCTTATGTGCAAAGGCCCACCATGATGCTTGTCCAGAGAAGTCATTGGTAGTTTTTCCACCAGCTTTCTCCTCAGGGAGCAGGGGTTGAGGTTGGCTGAAACACTGCCCGTGCACGAGGGGGAAGCAGTGATCCCGAGGGGGACTGCACTGCTTTCGGACCTCCACGGAATTCTCAATAATCAGCCCATCGTGTGAGTCAGCTGAAACTGCAGATAACGTTTGTCGCTCCTGCTCCTTTCTGGACATTAATTAAGCCCTTATCTGCTGGCTGTCACCCCTTGGGCCCGATCCCAGCTGTGGGCACAAAGGCAAATCTACCCCCGAGCTCTCGCTGCGGAAAGAGCGTTTGATTGGCATCGTAAAGCAAACACACCGCAATAAATGAGCTGCCTGCTTTCTGCCAGGGGATTACTTAAAGATCTTTAATATGTTTATATAGCAAAGCCTTGAAAATTATCTGGGGTTTCCCTGTAAATGTGTTTCCTTCTGTGAGGCCGGCGCCTACCTAAACCTTTTGGTAGCTCTGTAAAGGATCTTGGGCTCTGCAAGTGCCCATGGCCAGAAGGGGCTTGAAGGGCTCGTTCCTCCTCTCCAGGCTCCGTGTCCTCCCTCTTCACCCTCCCCTGGTCCCTTTTATCTGCACTGTGGTGCTCTCATTTCCTCCCCAGCAAGGACATGGAGAAATCACCACAGCTGGTATTTATTTTTGCTGTGGATCAGTGGCAGGCTGCAACTCTTTTATTTTGCTAGACTTTTGAAGGATAAGGGTATTTTTTTCTATCTCTTTTCACTTAAAATAACCAGCAAACAGTACAACTTTGGTTTTTATCCTAAAGGGAGTGTTTTGTCCTGAAGGGAATTTTTTCTTTGTGGTAACTGTTAGTTTGAATGCTGCCATAAAGAAATCTGTCACTGGGCCAACAGCGCTGCATGTGAGCCTACAAAGTAATCCCAAGTTTTGAGTGCTCTCTAAAGTAAATCATCGTAACAGGGAAAAAAAACATTGCCAAAGGAGAGGGGTGTCTGCAGATTGTTCCTTCCAGCAGTGCGAGGCACACAAAAGCATGAGTTGGCACATGAAATTCCTCAAACCAGGACAATCTCTGTCTGCCTACCAGGTAACACTGAGGGGTCAAAAAAACAAACAGAGAAAATCCTACATCTTAATTCTGAAAATGGACAGTTCAAAATAACCCCTGAGATCCATGGCTTTGATAAAGGTCCCTACCAGAGATGTACTAATGCAATTGTCAAAAACAACTTGAACTTTGTGAGTTCAAACTCCTTCAGGGAAATTTTGTCAAAGATTATGTCATTTTTACAAACCACGAACAGTGCTAGAATGGGACTTTTGTCACATTTCTGTGGCAAACACCCTTGTCCAAGGTGAAAAGAAAGACTTAATTACTGAAGTTAATCAAATGTGTAACTCAGAGCTGAGTCAAATCTAAAAGCCTGAATTTCAGCATCCAGTACACTACAAAAGTGTTTGGTTGTGATGCAAAGCCCAGTGCCAGTTTAGAAATACAGATCTGAGCCTGTGATTTTCCCTAATGCTTCTGGGATCTCCAAGCAGTCCATGATCTCAGCATATCCATCGTTTTTTTGTGAGCATCAGAATAACACCAGAAAATCCTTATCGTCCCTGAAATAAGGTGGGGAGCAGCCTGTGGAGAAGAGAACACACTGGCTGGAGCCAGCAAAGCAGGGAAATACATATTTTGTTTCTTTTCTAGATCCCATCAGATTTGTAGTGACCCAGGGAGGGGAAGAAGCTTCTGAGAAATGCAAAGATCTGATTCAAGACATGACCACTGAAAGGTCTTGTTATGATAATGGTTGTGACGCATTCCAGTTTACCATGCCACAGGCAATGAGGGAGTCCAAATTCTGACCTATTACCTTCTAAAAAGGGAAACATAAACCAAGAAGACTTACTAAACTGAGCTTAAAGGAAGAGTAAAGTGTGTGAAATGTTGGCAAACAGCAGGGTGCTATTGAAGGACGCAATATGAAAAACAGTAAATATTTACCATCGAACAAAAAATTCGAAAAGGATGTCTGCAGGCACACATATAGACCCAGAATAATTAAATGAGAGAATAAAGGAAGCTACTAGAAGAAAAAAGACCTTTTTTATTCCAAGTCAAATAAAGAAAATAGAAAAAAACCACCCTACTGCAGGAAAGTAAAATCATGAAGACGTAAACAAATAACTTCTTTTCAGATAGGAGGCAAAGGTCAGCAAGCACAGGGAAGAGGAGAGGATTGCAGCAGCTTGGAAAAAAACAGAGACCACTGCTTCTTCTAGCAGGATCCATCTTTACCACACACACTCCAGTATTTGTATGTTTCTACCATGGAAAGAAAAGTTTTAACAAAGTTTTGGGAACGTGCAGAAGGAAAGACAAAACAGCTGCACTGCCAAACACCTGGCAGGGCACTTTTCTGTCCCTTACCTGCCGCTCACACTAACAACCCATCTGCCAGCGTTCCGGGAGCCAAAGGAGAAGCATTCACTCCTGTGTCTAGGGCTGCAGTCATTTCCCTGGTCGCATCTTCCCAGGGCAGCAGAAGGCCCTTACCAGAGTTAAGATAAACAAGTAACAAGTTGCTCTTCTACACAGGGCTCTCCTTAAGGCCAGGATGGCATTCCCGGGCCTCTGCCTCCATAAGGATCACTCGGGTTACTGCGAGTGCAGCGTGAGGATGACAGGAGCATACGGAGGATAACAGAGAGTTTGGTGAAAACACCAGCTCAGTGCTTAGCAACCCTGCGGAAAGAAAATGACAGATTAACAGTTCTTAGGCGAGGAAGAGGGAATCACAGATTTACCAAGTTTTTCCATTTTATAAACCCACCCTGTGCTGTGCTCTCAGTCTCCAGCCTGTAAAAGGTCCCGTGGTGAGGACGGTGGTGTGGGACGGCATCCACGCCAGGAATATTTGTGTACACCAGGTCTCTCCAGATCCATACAGGTCACAGGAGGCACAGCTCGTGGTCTCATCTAACACGAAAGTCTCAGTGGTAGGTTAGAAGCACACGAAGGAAGATGGTTCATCACCTAGCACAGGGATATGATGCAATACAGCTGTGGATGCTAAAATTTCCCACAGGTCTGAAAAGCAACTGGATGAACTCATTGAAGAAAAAATGTTTGAGGCTGTTAAATCCCCAGACTACACATCTATCTCAGGAAATGTCTAAGCTGCAAATCCTTGGAGGTTGGAAGGGTATTCTGTGAAAGTATCACTGCCTGTGGCTGGCTGGACTTGAGCAAAAGTTACTCGTCTTTTCTCAGAATAGAACAACCAGAAAGCATTCAATAAAGTGATGGGGCAGGAGTGGGAAATGAGAATAATGTAGTGTATGACTGGATTATTTTGCTCCTTGTTGAAGTTTTTCTGTAAGTGGCACAGGGAACTGGGCTGGGGGATGGATTAACTTAGCCTGGCTGATCCCACGTTGCATCCTTTGATTTTCATCATTTCTCGGGGACATCTTTTCAAATCATCTAGTGGAAGTTTCAAGCTCAAAACCAAGATAATCTAGTTTGGGTTTGATACTGAATCTGGTAAATATGCCCCGATTTGGAGAATGGAAAATGCTGTGATGGGTGGAGCTTCACTTCAGGTGGTTCTGAAACGCACCAAAACCTGAACAAACCCACTCCAGTGGATTGGTTGTGATTCCCAGAAAGAAGAGCCAAATCCAGCATCACTCATGATATGGGGAGGGTTTGTGGGTCTGTTCCCTTCCACAGTGACTGGTGGGAGGGAGGGATTCTTGCAGGTGCTGTGAAAGAGCATCACCTACAAGGGGCTCGGGCTGACACCTCTCCCCTGCACACAGGGACAGGGGCAGGGAGTCACTGAGATCACCCAGCAGCTCCAAACACTGATGTTCTGAGGGCAGTGGCATGGAACAGCTGATAGATGTTGCCCATATTGTATCACTTTAACATAATTCATTCATTAATGTCAGAGCAATTGGCAGTGTAAATAGGAGCAGGCAGGGGTCAGCAGCCATTCACCCTGCAAGCTAAAAGGAAATGTTCCCCCTTTAGTTTTCTGGCAGCTTCTTAGAGCAGGTTGAGAGCTCTGGGTTTCACCTCATGTGTCAAGGACTATTATTTGGGACACATGAGATATGAAAAAGAAATCCATGGTTCTCATTTGCTACAATGGGAACAGTGATCAAAACTTTGAAAACCAGGCAATGCAGGCAGAGGGCTGCAAGGTTATTTCTGACACAAATAGCTAAAGAGATAAATACAAATGAGAAATGCCTGAAATAGGAGACACAGGAATCCTAGGAAATAATAAGTGAGCCTAAGACCTCGTGTGGGAGGAAAAGGTCATTTTGGAGAAGTTTTGCCCTAGTGGTTTCAAAAGTGGGCAGTGAAAAGATACTGAATGCCTGAACTGCTGTCTCCAGCTGATGGTGAGGACTGGAAAGGCTTGGAGGGATGTACAGTGTGACAGGGCCTCTAAAAGAATTGAGGTTAGCAAGTGACCTGGGCTGGCTCAGCTGAGCTGATAGCAAAAATTACCTACAGAGCTGGCAGAGCGGAGTCGAGATTGTTGCTGTTTTTAGCAAGTTTCAGTTATTGCTCTTTTCATTGATGACTGTGAGGGGAGGAAATATTGGCCAGGAAGTGTTTCTTCCGCACCAATTTAATGTGGTTAAAAACAGAGGGAGAAATATTAAGCTCCAATGTTAGCAAGAGTTGATATATGAGGATTAGTGGGAGAGCTACTTCAGGGGACAACTGTGTCTCTATACAGTTCAATTCTTCAAGGGATTTAACAAAATAATGGTAGAAAAACGTAGAAAGTAGGAAGAAAAGAAGTAGAAATTTCAACAGGAAGAAAAACCGGCTAGCTATGAAATTCCTTTGAAATCTTCCCTTTAAAGATTTTAAAGAGACTGGACATACAAAGTGAACTGTAAAGTTCTGGCAAGAATCAGAAAAGAAAAAAAATTCTCTCGAGATGGGAAAATCTTAACAAGAACATCTTATTTTTATAATAAGTTACTGCAGGTGAGAGCTTTGCAGAAGCCAGAGCTCAGGCCTAGAGGAGCACGTTGGAGGTTTCCAGCTGGGATGAAGGATGCCACGGCAGAGGAAATGGCACCTGAGGCTGCCCTTGCTGTGTCCTGCTTACCTGGGGTAACCCCGCAAAAAAGGATGCAACCGCTCACTCATCTACAGCTGAGGTGCAAGAGCTGGATCAAATGCACCCAGCAGGATTAAAGTACAGCTGTTAGAGCTGGCTGGGATCTCTCCAGCATAAAGTTTTGTCAGGATGAGTAAATTGAAACAGAAACTTGATGCCTGTAAGGATTGCATTGGCCAAAACAGCGCTGTGGCAGCTCTTCCTGACCTGAAGGTGTTCTGGGATGGGGCAGACAGCAAGCAAGAGGGGTCCCCGTCACCTCAACAAAAAGCCATTTCCAACAGTTCCTGGATGGGAAAATCCATCTGGGATTTAAAAAACTCCAAAAATATTATATCTGGTTCATGAATTCCCTGAGTCTGGAATAGCCAGCAGCTGGGAGAACACCTGAAGTGGACACTTGCCCTCTTGTTGTGGCCAGGTGTGTCCAGGGCCCAAGGCAGCACAGCTTTGCCCTTCCACCTTGCCAGGGAGGTGACACTGGCTCCATCTTCCCCACTTTCATATGAAGTCCTTGCTCAGATCTGCCAGGAAAAGTGAGAGCCAAAGCCAGAAAAACCCTCTGATAGTGAGAACATAAAGCCAGTTCGGTGCAAATAGCAAAGCAATCAAATTTTGATGATGAAAGTTTTTGTTCACATTTTCTGTATATGTCACACAAGACAGCGCAGTAGCCCAAGAGGGCTCTCACGTTGGATCACTGGTTTAAATCTGTCATTTGTAGCACAATAAAGTGAATTGTCAAGCATATTTCTGTCCACAGTAGCAAAACAGCAATTAATCCATGCCCATAAATACAGGGGGGGAAATGCTAATACTGCAGTAAATCAAGCAGCTTCCCTCTCTAACATATTTTGCTTTTCATAAATGAGACCTGAATTCTCAATGTCTCTCCGCTAATGGGAAAATTCTTAAAACCTAATTAAAAAGTCTCTATTCAATGGGCTGTGGAGAATTTATAGCACTGTGAAACTGCCTGTGTCGGACAGATATGCTACTGATAGTCCTGTGGGAGCTAATGATGAAGGGACTGCAAATAGGAATGGAGAGGAAAAGGAGCTAGGAGAGAAAAAAGAATTGGGCAGCAGGCTGGGCATTGCTTCAGACAGCTGTGGTGGTGTGCAGGGAGGCTGGGGAAGGGACAGGGCTGGGGACATGCTGGTGTCAGCCCTAAGAAAGTGCTGGTGACATCCAGTGACTGTGG
Source organism: Mystacornis crossleyi (assembly GCA_013400655.1). NCBI lineage: Eukaryota > Metazoa > Chordata > Aves > Passeriformes > Timaliidae > Mystacornis > Mystacornis crossleyi. Next base: position 38,492 of record VYZQ01022082.1, read on the forward strand.
TAAAAGCCACTGGGGCTTCTGGAAGGGCAGCAGTAACAACATCTGTGAGGAAAAACGTGTGTGCTGAGAGCAGGCTTTGCCACTGATGAACTTCGTGCAAACCCGATGGATTCAGGGGGAGTTCACAGCACTTCTCATTTCACCCGCCACAGAACAAACACTGCTTTTCTCCCAAAGTAAAACCAGTTTGCCCGAAGCAGGAACAGGCTCTTGCCCAGCATTACAGGCATGTTCATGCCAGGCAGGTAAATAAAGGAAAGCAGCCCAGCTCTCTCACCAGCCCTGCCCCCTGAAAATGCTTAATTGGTGGTAAATGTCCCCATCCTGCACCTTTAGAGACCATTATGTTAAATCCTGAGCTGGTCACCAGTGCAGAGCAGAGGCACACGGCACTTTGCAGCCAAGGATCTCTCACTGGAGGTATTCCAGAGCCATCTGCTCACAGTCCTGTGCCCTGTGCTCTGGGATGGCCCTGCTGGGGCAGGGAGTGGGACTAGACGAGCCACTGGGGTCCCTTCCAGCCGATCATCCTGTGAAGGGCTTTGCCATGGCAGCGCCCGTTGCTGATGGGAGGCCAGTGGGGTTTAATTGCTTATAAACCAAACTATGAGTTTCTGGTTGTTGGAGCCCACTGTGGAACTGCTGGAACCCAACAAATGTTTCTGGGTTTTAGTCCCAGCCTGGTTGGACTTTGGAGTGGTTCAAAACCTCTTTATTCACCTCCTTGATAACAAAGGAGAGGTTTGGAAATGTGGAGAACATGAGGCCCTTGTGAAAAAGGGGACTGATTCCTGAAGAACCCAGGCACCCTTCCCTGCCTGCCAAATGTCCCCCTCATTAGGCAACAGGAGCAGCCACTTTCACCTAATGCCCATTTAATTGTTTGCATTAAGAAGGGCCACCTGCAAGGGGAGAAGCTGAGAAGGGAATTATGTGAGTCACAACGAAGCCTTGGAAGTTGGGAGCTGCAGCCAGCTGCTGAAGGCTTCAGGACTGGGGCTTTTCCCCTCGTTCTCTCCTCTAGCCTGGACTGGAAGTAAATCTCTTGCTCATTCCCTTTGCTCCTTTAAGATATTTTTACGTAGTGAAATCGTGTTAGTGCGAAAAAAGTCCTGCCAATAATTTAATTTAAATTATTTGTTGCCGCGTCTACCCGCCCTGCTGTTTCTGCTGGGATTTATTCAGAGTAACTGTTATTTAGTAGATGTTTTGTTTGCTATTCCTAAGAGTAGTTTTATACAAACTTTGATTAGACCAGTTATGGGAATGAACACACTGGTCAGGAATTTTCTGTCAGAGGTTTTCTTCCCATGCTGGAACTAAACTTGGTCACTGTAACTGCATGAGGTAACAAAATGATTGCTACTGCAAGGCCTAATTTGGAGAATTTTTCGGTATTACATTGGTCTCAGAGATTTGCAATGTTCAAAGCAAATGATCCCTAATCCTGGCCTCTGGGAAACACAGACCTGCAGATGGTATGAAATGATGAGATACCCTCAGCTGAGATGCTCCTGAAAAATAGCTCCCAAACAGATTTCAGGTGAGAGGACAGCCCCTTCTTTAAGGGGCAACCTTAGCAATGAGGCTTTCTCCCTTTTTTGAAGAAGCCTGTCCAGACATGGGAAGGTGAAATTAATTTGCTGTAGATGTCTCCAGGGTCGGGGCTTCAGCCAGGCATGAACATTTGGCTCCCATTCACATTCAGTGGGTCATCCTAGTGCCAGCAGGACTTTCTGTGACTTTCCTGACTTCATTCACTTCACCTTTTAACAGAAAGAAAGAAAACAAGTTCACTTCTGTCCTAGGAGAGACCAGTTCCTGTGCTGTGGTGGCAGCACAATGGGTGAATGGGGACAGGATGAGGACAAATGGTTTTGTGTGCTCCATCTGTCATCTTTATGTTCCTCTAGGATATAAAAATGTGAGTCGTCTGTGGGACTGATGGGGAGAAAATAAACCCTTAAATAATCTCTCTCTCTTCCTCTCCTTCTTTCCTCTTTTTAGTTGGTTAAATCAAAGAGGCTTTGTGCATAGAGACCTCTATAAAGCAGATGTGCTTTAAGTCCTGTGCTTCACAAACGCTTTGGCCATTCCTGTCTTGAACTCCTCCATCTCTCATGACAGAGCTCGAAGGAGGGTAAGATTTGGGAGAAAGAAATAATTTTCTCTCAGCATGCTTTTACCTTTTTAGACATTTTAAAATAATAATAAAAAGATCACGCCATACTGAATATTTGCTTTAACAGCTTCAGGTTCCTGCTTGCACTGCAGGTTACCCCTCTGACTACAAGTCACCTGAAGCTCGGTGTGGGCCATTCAGATGCCTTGATGGGACTGTTCATGGTCACCAGGGAAAACAGCCCAGCAGAAGCCCTGTCCTATTGTTCCTGCTTGGGCTGGTGGACTTCAATCTGATTCCAGGGAAATGCAACAACAGCCTCAGACTGAGGTGGCCAGGCCCCTTTTCACCTGCCTTCGCACCCCAGGAGGCAGCAGGGCTGTCTTGAGCCCCTCCATTCGTGCTGGGTCAGTGCTTGCTCCTGAAGGAACAATGCTGGAATTGCAGGATCAGTCTCTGTCCCAGGTTTTGGGAGCCAGCCTTTCGCTCCAAGCTCTTGCCTCCCTCATTTTCCTCACAGGACAGTCGGTAGTCCCTCTTCTCAGGAAAGCAGCAGGATGAAAGCAGATTTCAGCAGGTTCTCTGCTTCACCTCCTTGCCATCCAGCTAAACTTAGACGGTGTCTTTTCTCTCTGGTCCTCCATAACCAGCATCCTGGACCTAAAAGTTAGCAAAACTGGTTTTGAAATCACGAATTAATTAGGTTGGAAAAGACCTCTGAGATCATGGAGTCCAAAAAATTTTCTTCCGCATGCTGTGGGGTGTGGTTAATTATTCAGAGTTGAAGTCATGGGAGTAAAACTCGTCTGAAATGCAAGATCCCTGCAGGAGACGGGGAGGGATGAAGTCACAGCCCAGCACTTTTTGCTCCACTTTCCCTGAAACCACGAGTGTCCAGGGATAAAGCAGCAGGAGTTCAGCTTTAACTGGGCCACAGGGAGGGCAGAAGCTTCACCAGCCATGGCTGGACCCTGCCTGTCCCTGCATCTGGGGCCATCTCTGACCTGAAGGAGCTGCATGGGAAGGGGCTGATAATTGCAAACTCCATGTTTTCCTCCAGCTTTTCTCTTCTTCAGAAATATTGGGACAGAAAATATGAAGGGATTAATTACTGAAGACAGCAGCCTTTATTTTCTTCTTTACAGATCGAGCACGTTTGGGTATGCCCAAGTCCCTGACTGCTCTCCCTCGGGGCTCAGTTTTGTTGTCTGCACCCTTAGTCCCAGCTGCAATAGCCCACGGCATCTGCAGCACTCCTGGGAGCTGGGCAGAACCACACAGGACCTGTGGAATTTGCTTTGGGGCGCTGAACGCCCCTGTGTGAGCATCCCAGTCCATCCCTCAACCTCTCTTCCCTGTCGTGGTTCCTGTGCACAGGTGGTCTAATGCTGCTTGTTTAAAAGATTCCCATAATCCAGGGATTCTGAGGGGTCCTGTTTCCCCCTCCTCCTCGCTCCCTCCACCAGCAGCTGAGCACATCCATGCCTGAGCTCACTGCAGGAGAAAGGAATCAATTGTTTCTGGTTAATTTGTGTACTTAGTGACCTCAAGATAGAGTTGTTTTCCTCTGGCTCGGGCCAGCACCAGGATTACTCTGAGCTCCTCCTAGCCCTTGTTCTTGCTCCCCAGCCGAGCGCAGAGGAGATCTCTGCTATCAGCACCCAGTGGCATTCCCAAGTGCCTCCTGCCATGCCACAGCCCTGGAAGATCAGGCACCACACCACAGGCTGTCCCCTGGCAGGACCTGAAGGCTGTGTCACAGAACCATAGATTGGTTTGCGTTGGAAAGGACCTTAAAGATAATCCAGCTCCAACCCCCTGCCATGTCACAGGGTCCTGCTGTCAGCCTCTCCTTGGTCCCTCTACTCTTGTCAGGGCCACACCTGCCCTCGCTGCCCCTGATGGGTGGCCAGACATGCGTCAAAAATAGCCCTGCGCTGCCTTCCACTATAAATAGGCCCGACACAGGTCAATCCTCTAAGCAAAGGGCTGCTTAGTGAGGTAGGTTATGGTCCTGGCCCGCTGTCAGAAGCAGAATATGTTAATCTTCACAGTTTATTGTGAAGCTGTTTATTGTGGGGTTTTTTCTACTCGTACCAGTCCCTGGCCTCTCTCTGTGCCTGCAGCCAAGACGTTGCTGGACAGGCTGGTGTGCCCCTGAACATCACCCTGAGGAGCCTCCGAGGGCGTGACACTGCCTTTCCCTGTGGAAACAGAGTGCTGGCAGTGCTGGCAGCTGGAAACATCAGCTACTCAAAGGTGTAAGCACAGGGGACGACCTCGGTGTGGTATGAGAGTGATGCCATGAGACTGTGGGCAGTGCCACGGTCCATGTGGCAAGGGAAGGTCCATGTGGCAAGGGATGGTCCGTGTGACAAGGAAAGGTCCATGTGGCAAGGGAAGGTCCGTGTGACAAGCAAAGGGCTCGAGCAAAACCCCTCAGCTCCAGTGGGGCAGCGATGGTGGGTTTGGTCAGTGGGGTGGCTGCCCTCGGCCTGCTCCGAGGCAAAACCAGGCCTCCCTCCGTCCCCTGGGAATGCTGTGCCACAGCCACCACACTGAGGATGCCCCAGGGGCCAGAGGTCCAGCTAGAAGGTCAGAGGCAGCACAGCTTGTCCCACCCTGGCTGGGCACAAACACGCCCAGCTTAAATCCTTTTATCCTATTTCACAGAGTATTGCCCAAACAACACCTGAGAGACTCTGACTAACCCTGTGCCTCTCGTACTTCTCCTTTTCCAGGGCATTTAAAGGCACCTCCACAAGGAACCTTTCTGAGCTGTGTACAACAAGGATTATACAGACGATGCCACAGAAACTTATTTAAATAAATCTTACACTGTTAGCAGATTAACTAAACATTTAGAAAATCTCTTTTCCCTTCCGAATATTGGCTTATTTTTTGAGTTCGTTTATCTTGGAGATGAAAACTGATTTGATCTTTTGTAACACAGTCCTTGAGGTATGTTCTCGATGCCACTTTATTTTTCCTGATGTCACATACACAATGAAGTGAGAGGGACCCAGACAAAACTTGAAAGCAGCAACACAGCTTTACTCCCTGATTCTCTGCTGGTAGAATGGGGCTGCTCCCTTTGAGCTGCTGAATGGTTTAAGTCCAAAATTAAATCAGCTTTTCACCAACTCAAGAAAGAAAGAAGGAAGCTGCAATAATTCCTGATCTGATTCAGAAAAAATGTTATTTTTGAGCTGCTCAAAAAGCAGCACTTTTGGGAAAGCAGATCTGTGTATGACTGTGCTACCACAGCTAGAAGAAACACAAATCACTGGTGTCCCAACCTTTACCCTCCTTCCTTTTCCCAGGAGCAGTGCTGAAATTGTCTTCATTTTTTGTGTCCGTCATGTCCATCATGATCCTATACTACATTTTACCTCTGCACATAACTTTACCTCTGCACATAATTTTACAGCTATAAGCAGAGTATTCACTTAATGTTTAGCATTTCTTGATAGTGAAGCAAGTTCCCTATGAAGTGTTATATAGCAGCCCAGGCTGATTTCAGGTGCTGGAGTTCACAGTTTCTGGATGTTATAGAGAAACTCCTGAGCTTTGTCTCTGGGTAACTGCTGCTCCACAGCCAGGGAGGTTGTGAGGGCTCGGGGTAATGTCCATCTTCAGGCTTTGGGCGGGATGTGTATCCAAGGAAACAGTCCCTTCTGAGGTTTTTATTTTACATTGGTTGGGTTTATTCAAACACACAGATTTATATTGTGGAGCTTTTTTACTGTTTTAATTTTTTTAGTCCCTTTTGATTTACATGTTTTTAGCACATTTAAAGCAGGCAGGTGGCTGATCCTGGGCAAAGGGAAGTTCAACCATCAAGTTGGCCATTCTCACCAGCCTGGCTCTTGTTTAGCACTGGGTGTGTTCTGCCAGTTGCTAAATAAGTTATCTTACACGGTGAATCACCAAATCAATGCTTTTATATGTGTGTGTAGCAGTATTTTCTATTTACTTCTTAAATTATGCAGGTGATGGGGAGCCTTCAAACAGTGCTCAGTCCAAGGGACAAAATGAACAGGGGCTGCAAATGCTGGGGAAAAAA
>VYZQ01022083.1:0-23230 GCA_013400655.1 Mystacornis crossleyi
GGAAAAGCAGAGAGGGGCTGGGTGGATAGAAGCAGAAATTATCTCTATTTAGCTCTTCTCTTCCCTCTAAATAAAGCCAAAAGCTGGAAAAATTAAACAGCTGCAGGTTTTGGAAGTGGAAGGAGCACAGGTTATGTGTGTGTGTATGTTGTTACAAGAACTTATCACCTTAAAAGAGTTTTCTATGTAATTTTACCCTCTCCCAGACAATCCATAGTTTTAGCAGCAAACTGGGATTGCTGGTAGACAACAGCCCACTTTCCAGCAGAAAGAACTCTATGAAAGCTGCACAGGGTTTTTAATGTTTAATGACACAAAATCAATTGGAAGTGGTTGCTGGCTTCCACAATCAATTTTAGGAGATCTCTCAGAGAACAGGAGAAAGTGGGAGAGTTTCCATTAGCCCTGGAAATCTCATCAGCGATAGAAAAATGGTGATAAACAACCCTGCACTCCAATAAACGTATTAATAAACTTGTCCTCACTCATTTCTCATGTCTCTGTAAGAAGATACCGTTTTGTCACCAGGAAGGTCGCATTTTGGTCTCAATTCCATCCTTCATTTGCACAAACGCTCAAACATCCCTGTGGCTGTGAGTGCCTTGAGAGAGCCACGGTTCACATTTGCTGCCCCATGAGCTGCCCCTGGTGTAGGAATATCTGAAGGGCAGGAATCACAGAGGGTTAATCCCCCTGCCTCTTGGCTCTGCCCCACACTGAAAGCACCTTTGCCAAAATAAAGTGTGAGAAGCTGTTCTGCCCTATAGCTGGGTGGGAAGGGCTTCGTGGGGAAACATGGAGCTCCCTGTCCTGGATGAAGCCAAATTCACCCAAACACTCAGGGCTGTCCACACTCAAGGGCTGTTCAGTCAATGAGAAGGTTCCTGCTGATTTTGATGGGCTTTATGCCATTTGCCAAGCTTTAATGCTGCATGGCACGAAGTGCCCTTTTTCTGCCCTTGTTTTGCTCAGAGTGGGGGAGTGTGATGCCTTCTGCTAGCTGGAATCTGGAGGGAGCGGGGTGGGGGGAGGTAAAGGGGAAAAAAGGTTATTTTTTTGTGCCTTTTAAAAACCCCAGGACTAAGCAGAGTTAGGAACAGCCCTGACTTCATCTCGATGCAAAACAAGAGGCTGTTTTTGAATGTTGCAGGTTTGCCCCAGGACTCCAGCTGAGTGAAGTCAAGGCAGGCTTTGTAATGCACAATTTAATCAGTGAATTTGTAGATCTCAAAAGGCGAGCTTAATTTAATATTGTTTCTAATGGCTATTGTCTTCATGCTTGCCTGTTTCGCTGGTGTTTTTCCCTTTTGTAATTACTTGAATGGGCATTTCCAGGTGCACTGCATATATTAGCAAGCATTTTCATTTTAGTAATGAGTGAGATGCTTTCAGTGTTTATTTCTTCATTGCCCTAATACTTACTTTATTAAAGATCCTGATTCTTCTTAAGGAGAAAAATAAGCATTTACCACTCCTTTCTACCTCATTTACCTCTTGTACCTGATGATGCCCTCAATAAAAGAGGATTTAAATTACTTATTGGCCAGGGTTAGACCAGATTTAAACTATCAGAGAAAAATAAAACAGAAAGGGGACGCTTGGTCAGTCATAGAATGGTTTGGGTTGGAATGGAAGCTTCAGGATCATCTCATTCCAACCCCCTTCCCTGGGCAGGAACACCTCCCACTACACCAGGTTGCTCAGGGCCACATCCAGCTTGGTCTCGAATGCTTCATGCCTCTCCTTAGCCCTTACTGGGATGAGAACTGAACACTTGTTGAACTCAAAGCCATGAGCCCCCTGCACGTCAGGACCTCAGAGCTATTTTAAGCTCTGTAAGGGACACCTTCAGTGCCCCTTTCCTGTCCTTATAACCGTCCTTTAGGGTTAAAGTGCATTTTTGCACTCCTTGTGTGCACCCTGGGGATTTGTGGGGTGCAGGAGACCGAGCCTTGCCTGGCCACCCCAGGCTGCTGATTCACGCTGCAGCAGGACTCCAGCATCAGCTGACAGCCTTCACCCAGCCCTGAGCAGCCTTTATTATACATGCACAACAGCCCTGTGCCACATGCTAGCCTAATTTTCAGATTAGCTGTTTATTAGCATTATTATAAACATGGCTCTTCATCTTTTATTAAATGGCACCGCAGCCACTGCGCTCCCACGTGGAGCCTGTAAGGAAGCACTTGGCTCACTAAATTACCCTGCAAATGTCAAACTTGCTCTGTGTTATTAGCTGTACGTCTTACATCCTCTTTATGAGGGTTTTGTGTCTTGAGGGTGCCCTGTGGTGTATAGATTTTTTAAAATACAAACCAGTGTCGTTTTGCTGTTTAAAAGAACATTTAATTAAACTGGATTCATTGCTTGTGTGGGGCAAGTTAAATGAAAACTAAATAGAAGGCATATGATTACATGTTATTAAGTAGAGTGACTGCTCCAGAGACCAAACTCTTTTAACACAAGATTAAACTAAACTTATTTCATATGCACAGGTTAGCTCTGGCCTGCTAGGGCATCATATTTTGAGAGCAGCAGAATGGCTATGGGCACTAAACAGCTTTTAACAAAATGTGTGTTTCAGGGAAGAAATCTTGCCTAAGCTAGATTTAAATATGCTAATGACAGAAATCAAAGTTTCACACCGATTCTAGGTAACCTTTTAAAAATTACCATTTCTACAGTGTCAGATGAAAATGAGAAAATCAACTTTGTTTATTATTTCACTAGCTGTAAATTAACAAGGGGTTCCCCAATGAGTGTAATAATAAAACTGGAAATATTCTGGGGGCTTGAGTCATTGGTCACATCATGGCTTTTTAATGTACTTTAGGAAAACAAAAGGAATTACAATTAGAAATCCATTACACAATTTCCTATTCCCTGCTCCTTTTATGTTAACTCTGTTGGTACAATCAGATTTTCTTAAGGCAAGCGCTCACCAAATTTCCTTTCCAGGCATTCTCAGCTTGTTTTTGAATGCCTACCATTCTCCAACCCATCCCTAAAACTCACCATGGCTGTGAGCCTGCAAAGCCTTCAGCAGCCCTCTCCCTGTACTCTCGGAGCTCCCAATTGCTTTGGTGTTCTTGCCCATCCTTTGGAGGAGGGACGAGTGCTCAGGTGAGCACAACTGCACGGCCTTGGCTGGCTGTCGTGGCCCTCTCTCCACTGGCCATGAAGACGCCTAAAGACCAGAATAAAAATGGTGAGGTTTAACCCTCTGCCCAGCATTCCCCTGGCCGGGTGTGGGCAGCTCTGCTCGCTGCCCTCAGTGCTCCTGGCACAGCCCCAGGGCTCTTTGCTGACAGCAGCTTCAGCCTGGGCTCCTGGGCTCCTCCGAGGGGTTGGGCTGCAAGTGCTGCCTCAGAGCATGTCCCCGGTCAAAAAACAGAGCAATTTTTGCCTGTGCATTAGGCCAGACATGTCCCCCTACCTCTATCTAGGACAGCAAAAGCCTTGGGAGCACCGGGGTGAAAAAAAAAAAGAGGAAGAGATCTTCCTATTTTTAGGTTCTTTTAATCGCTTTTCATGCTTGTCATAACAGCTGAGAGGAAACGCTCTCCCTGAGAATGCCACTTCCCCTCTCACACCTATTCTGGGAAGACATGGAATTCTCAGCCTCTCCTGCATCACAGCCCAGTCACAGCATTGGGGGTTTCCTCCCAAGCTCATGTTTCTTGTCTCCTCTGTGTCTTTCTTTCTTCCTTTTTTGGCTTGCAAAAGCAACTGACCCCTCCATGCATCGTTAGTGTGAACACCCTGCCACTTATCCATGAGAAACGGAATTACAGCAAAAAAATTGAAACCAATAAAGCAGTCTTGGAGCACAAACGGGAAAGTGATTGTCCGGAGTTTGAACTTACAACTTCTGGGCTTTGAAACAGGCTCTTAAATGGAGACCCTGAGTTTGTTGTTGTTTATTTACACAATCCCCCCTTGAGGCACACCAGTATGGCCGTGGCTCTGGGGTGACCTGTAGCCAATATAATCAAGTGCAGGGATGTAATTAGCAGCCTTGGAAGGTTTGTTGTGGGCAGATGGGAGCCGAAAAGGCTGTGCCTATTGTGAGACAGACTTTTATATGTATTGGCCTGGGAGTCCAAAGCAATGTGTGATGAATGACCTTACACAGGGATAAGCCATTTGAACACTAAACCATGGCATCTGTGGCCCTTGCTTGGATGCAGGGCAGTTGTATCTTCTCCATAAATCATCCCAGAATTAGTTTTCCCTCAGTAATCCAGGTTAACCTTTCCTGCTGTGTAGGTTAGCTACCCAAGGTTCAAATCAGCTGCTCAGACACCTGGCCTGAGGTTCACCTGCAAGGTAAGAACCTCCAGATTTCTTTGGCCATCATCCTTTGCCTTTCGCAGACCCCATTTTCTTCCTTAGGGCAAGTGCTGTCTTCAGGCACAGCCTCAAAACCTCTGCAAGGTAAGAGGAAGAGTAACCAGGACCTGTAGGACACAGAAATACCTCAAAGTCTGTGCTGAAAACCCTTGTCTTTGGCAGAGTGCAAGGTTTTAGTTGTAGTTTTTTCCAATCCTATTTTTTTATCCCTCCCCCCCCCAGCATTACCTGGCTCAGCAGCCCATGGGTACCTCAGTATTTATCTCACAGTTTGCCCTCTGCCCTGGCAGTACACCCATCTGAGCAGCAGGTCACCTCACACATTTCTAGAAAGATCCCAGTCCCAGTAATAGCTTCTGATGGAAATATTCTGTGTCCGCTGATTCTCAAGATTTCTCAGGCTTTGTTTTCCAGAAAGCTGTAATTTCAGGCGCTCTTAGCATCCCCTCTCACATGGCAAAATCCAGGAGTGCTGTTTTTTACACATGTACAGCAAAAAGCCTTTTATTCAGAATTTAAGAGTATTACACTAATGCACCACTGCCTGTGTCTCGCCCAGGATTAAATGCAGGATGTCAGAGTTCATGTTCCTGTGGGCTGTCCAAGCACTGCTTTCAGTGACCTAATGCTGGTCCTGGCCTTAGGCGTCAGTCATTGTTAGGAAAAAAGATTGGAATTCCAGAAGGGGTTTAGTGTGTCAAGTGGGTAATAACACTTCTGTGTCACAATGTCCTGTACAGTACCTCCAGTGATGGTTATTTCAGCTTGGATTACAACAAACTCTAAATGTTTGGACTATCATGAATATTTATTTAGTATTTCTCCAGCTAAGGTCACGGGTACAAATCCAGCAGTGACCTGTGCATCTTATCTGTATCGGGCAAGCACATGGGATAATTTGCCTCCGTATTTTTGCGGCTACTTCAGCTCAGGGATGTCCTGCACTGGACACAGGGTGATCCTCCTCTCATCCACCACATTCTTGTCTTCTCTGGAACCCAGGTAAAAGTTAAACATCTGTTCCTGTTCCAGGAGAAGTCCCAGAGGTCACCCAGCTGCCGTGGGTCAACTCCTCTTTTAGGATTTGTAGATCTGAGCAACAACATCTATGGCAATTTCTGTAAGCAAACTCATCTGTGATCACTGATCCAAACTTGGATCAAACCCTTACAGCCCTCTTCTCTAAATGCTCTGCTCTTCACATACAAAAAAAATTCTTTATACAACAGGTGCACCTAAAACACCAACCAAGCTGAAAACTCTGTTGTGGTAGACAGTATAAAAACAAGCAGTAATCCCCCAAAGAGCTGTTTAAGTAAGGGGCCGATATTTTTGTTTGCCTGGGAAGACTAGTCACAGTGAATCTTTAAAATCTATTTCTATCCAGAGCAGGGAAAGTTGTTGGGCTTTCTCTCCTTGCAGTTCCTGATAGCACGCATAAAGCACTAAGCACAAAAGCTGCGTGTGACTTTGCAACTCCAGCCTCAGGTACAAAACGTGTGCAGGTCCTGCCAGATACATCCATGGACTCCTAAGCAGAAATCTCTGCCTGAATCAGAAAAATGATGAGCTGGGCATTGCCCCTCACTTCAAACACCAGCCCACAGTGGCAATGTGATCACAACACGTTGAGAGGTTCCACAAGAGGGAAGCCACCCCAAACCCTTGCTGGAAAAGCACATTCCTGCCTGCCTGCTGATGCACTGTCTTCATGGATGTGCCCAAAACAATTGTTTTTAGAGCAGTTCAAGTCCCAGGCTTGCCTCGGTGCACTTTGAAGCAGTTTGTTCTAAGCCAGTCATGTTCACTATCCTAATCTGACATGAAGCCTGATGGAAAAATCTGTGATCGATTATAGCAGCAGGACAAAGAGATATGAGAGGAAAGCAATGCAAAAGAACAGATATCAATCACTGGCTCGCAACGAGCCTAAAGAAGGTAGCTGGTGATATTCCTGAATTTGAAGGCAGTGTAGCACATCTTTCTGCTGTTGCAGGTAAACACTCCCAGCTGCAGCCTGTTCGTCTTACAGACAGACCGATTTGGTAAGAAAAGTGGATTTTGAAGTATGGATTTTGTTGGAAGGGGACAAAATAAACTATTGGTCTGTTACCTTGAAAACAGTGTAGCATGTAATGAGTGTTTGCAGCAGCTTCACAGCTGCTTAATACTCTTCTTTTTAAGCTTCTGAGGGTTGAGGAGGTTCTGTTTAGATTTATACTTTTTAATTGATTGAATGTGAAATATATGATGAGCAAATTTGTATTGAATAAGAAATAGCAGACGCAATCAACAAACTTAAATGTTGAGTTAGCTTTTTTCTCGTTGCTGGACAAGATCATATTTCAAAGCAAATTAAAAATGTGAAGCCAAATCCTGATTGCAATGCAGGCAACAGAAATCTTCCTGTCAGCCTCAATAAAAGCAGGTGTAAGTTTTCAGTATTAGTCCAGTCCATCCAATTCGCATGTCTTTCTGTCTTTATCTAATCTAATACATGGTCGTGAGATAAATTACAGAAGGCTATGATAAATTGCATTGCTATTCATTTTTGGCAAGATCACCTATACACTGGCCACTAATTCATCTCCGCCAGGATCCATTGTAACACACGGGATCCTTGAAACAGCCTCCAAATACTGTCATTTCATTTTCTTTTAAGAAAACAAAGAGATTATATCTGCTGGCAAATAGCCTACTTACCCTCACCAAAATAAATGATCCCTCACTGTGACCTCTGTAAACTCATGGTTATAAAAGTATCAAAATGTATTTATAACATTAAGAGTCACAAAGATATTAGGGCCTTATATTCTGTTTGAGTGGAAAACTATGATAGGTTTTAGACTGAGGGATTTCAAAGTGGGAAAGGAAAGTGTGGTTTAGGTTTAGGCATTTCAAAGAGTATTAAATTTGTTTAATTCTGTTGAGTTTTGGTATTCTTCACCAAGATAATACAGACGAAATGCACAAAACTGGGTAAGAAATCTGTGGTACATTGTAACAATTTTTTTCTGGTCCTTTTTTAGAGCAGTTCACCAGTCTTGAACAAAGCACCCTCCTGACTCACACCAGTGCCACACACTCACACATCTCTGTTGGGTACCATTCACATCCATCTGTGAGTTCGAACAGCAATTTGTTCCCCATTAAAGCCAAAAGGGGACACGGTTTCTTTCCCCTTACACCCACCAGATCCATCCCTGCCCTCCGTATGAACTCTGCTGGGCAGCACCAGGAGACTGCCACACAAAGCTGCTGCCAAGCCCATTTGTGGTAGACACCCCTGGTCCCACCACCAGTGTGGGCTGTCGGATGTGCCAGGGCTTCACCCTTAGCTAACCCCATGTCCCAGCCCCATGTCCCACTGCTCTCCTGCCAAGGAAGAGGGGAAGCTGATTGCAGTTTTGGCTGGAGATGTGTCAGTGCCCATGCCCCTGCTCAGTACCAGCCCAGGAAATTTCTTTCTGCTCCTCGGCATTCGACTGTGAACTTCTTCCTCCCCATCATCCTGCCATGAATTGCTGGGAAACGGTGCCATGGACGATCCAACAGCTGCTGAATTTCACCCAGGAGATCGCTTACCAATGAGGTGCGGCAAAGTGATTTTGCATATCAAGATTTTAAAGAAATTTGGGGCGTTGTGAGACAAAGGACGTTATCGATGTGAAAAGACGATTACTATATTTATTTCAGAATCTGTTATCCACACCTGGAAGCAGTACTTAAAAACAGAGCGTGTATTGCAGGATGGTGTGAAAGCCTGGCCTGGTGAGACGTAAAATTTTCTTGATGATTTCAGGGAGATGAAGGCTTCATCCTGCACTATTTAGGAGCTGTTGAGGCATAATGGTTACGTCCAGCTAATTGGATGCATCGCTATAGGCACTTGGGAAATGTGATAGACAGATGCATTCAGCTAGAGAGATATCCCTTGGTGCAGAGAGCTGAAGTCAATTAGGGAATTAAACTGTGAAAGATTTGACCTGATATCATTTATATCTCGAGTCATAATTAACACTTAAAGTTCAACTCTATAGCAATTTTCTTTTAATAACACTTAAAACCTATATGGAGCTGAAAGAATTGCACAGACATGATGAAGGATGACTTGAGTGCATGCCTGAATTTCAGTGTTTGTAATTAATCCTCAAAACGCCTTTGTGAGGCCTATGGGGAGCATCATTCCTCTCCAGTTTCTCCTTTGAAGAGAAGCAGGGTTTACCCAATGGCTCCCCAAAGTCTCTGGCACCTGGAGATAAGGACAGGAGCTCTTTCAGGTGCTAAACCAGCAAACACTCAGCTCAGCCCAGCTGCCATCTTTTTGTCTTGCTGAATTTTTTAGTTTCCCCACCATCTTTAGAAATATCATGGACAAATTACTTGTCAAATGGCCTGGGCTTTCCAATTAAAATCCGTGCAAACGCAGAACCTAAAAATCTGTCACAAACACAGCTTCTGCCTCAAAGGTTTTCATATGGATGAAATATGAATCTCACTGGGGGAAGAAACACTCTCTGAGAGTGAGACCTTGTAAGATGGGATTCAGCTCGCTGCAGATTTTTATGGTCAAGTTATAACCGCCCGTAAAGCAGGGGCAAAATGGAAGTGCTGACAAAACTTTTAAACTACAACAGTGGAAATGACGCCGCAATAATTTATAATCTACAGGCAGCTTTGGATTTATTATCACAATGACAAATGTACTGTCATTGTTAATAGGATATTTCCCAGCAAGGACTTCTTGTTATGCAAGCCAGGTTCACTATGTCATGCAGCATGATAGCAATAAAGTCTACAAGAATTTGTAATGAACTTCAATTACTAATAGATTATGGTTAATGGGAAATATGTGCAGTAAAGATATGGGTTTTTATATGTGCCTTCTGGTACTCTACAAGGCAGTGATTTATGCTACAATTTCTGTTAACATTCTCCAGTATGGAAAAAAAAAAAAAGCCTAAATTGGTGGAAAGCCACTCCATCCATAACAAATATTTAAGATAATTTTGCACATCATGTAAATGAAGATGTAAAATTAGATATTAATCAATTTCATTTTAGCATTTGTATTTTTATTAAAAATGAAGACTTTGCCCTACTGTGTAATGACATTAAAAATCCTATCATGGGCTGCAAGCATGAATTACCCCAGTGCAGGAATGGTGACAGCAGCCGAGCTGTGAGTGCATTTGTTCAATTTGCTGTGGTAATTAACGGAGCAGTGAGAATATTTTTCTACATATGATTTAAAGTAACAGCCCTGAAGCTGCTCAGGCAGATGCGTTTGATGTGGAGGGAAATATGCATGAAGTCTGGGCTCTTTGGAGGGGGTCAGCCTTTTCCTCCCCCACTGTGGTTCCCCTCCAGCCTTTGAGGCATCCTTCCAAAGCGTGCCTCACTCATGGACATCGGGCTTCTCCCTCCCCTGCACAGCAACGTCCCACGGGAATTTCTTTGGGAAATAATCACCTGACACAGCACTGGAGCCACAAGCTCACGCTTACTTATCAGAGGGACACAGGCCCAGGTGTTTGCCTGTTGTTTCAAAAGAGGCTCCCTCCTCTTCCTCCTCCTCCCTCCCTCCCTCCCTCCTTCCAGCTTTTTTTTTTCCTGTACCCGCATTAGAATCTGCATATTCCAGGGTTTTGTGCTCATGAAATGAAAAGAAAAAAGAAAATGTCTCCCAGTTTAAAAACGAGCACTGCTCAGAGCCATCTTTGAGGAAAACATCGAGATGCAATATTAAGGATTGCACTTACCCAGAGTAACATTTCCTATCTAAAATGTATATTTAGCCAGAAAGGGGCATCCATGCAGGAAGAGCTTTCAGGATCAGTTCTGGTATATTTTTAATACAGGTATCCTGAAGTCCAACTTGATCCGATCAGTATGGTGCTGGTTTAATACCACTGCTCTCAACGAACCTCTGTAGAAAGCCTACAAGTTAATTTTTTAGGGGCGCAAGCCAGGAAAATATGGGATTGGGGTTTGACCTTTTTACAAGGATTTTAGTGATAGGACAAACAGAATGGCTTCAAACTGACAGAGGGCACGTTTAGATTAGAGACTAGGAAGAAATTGCTTAGGGTGATAAGGCCCTGGCACAGACTGCTGTGCAAATCCCAGTCCATGGACAAATGCACTTCCCAACCCTGCTGTGGAATAGCAGTATCTCACTGTACAATTAAGGGTGATTCTGGCATAAAAATGTGGTTCTCCACTCTATTAGGAAGTTGTTTGAGAGATTTACCAAATGTCCTCCAGTTTTTATGGTAAAATGAGCATAAAATTGTGCTTCCCCACATTCATTTCCTACTAAATAATACTTAAAGTTCTTGCTTCTTGAAAATGTGTGAGTGTGTTACAGATTTAAAATTAAAACTAATTTATCCCTTAGGGGTGCTCTGCTGATTCAGTTTTCCCCCAGCCCCTTAACTCAGGCTGTTGCAAGATACAGAACGGGGTTTACTGTGTTTTTTCCCCCCAGTTTTTAATGAAATTCTCCTCAAAAGCAAAACAGTGAAAGGTGAAGAAGCTCTCTCGTGTGTTCACACTGAATATCTTTATTGAGTGTGTGTGGTCAAATCCTCCTCTGTTGTCTCCAGATCAGCTCTGCTGCTTCTCCTCTTTACAGCTCTTTCCAGCATTTTCAGAACAAGCCTCCTCCAAAACTCTGAAAACCCCCTTTTCCTCATTTTACTGGGGTTTTTTTAAAGTCTGATAAACAATAAAACAGCGGGATCTGCAAGGGCATCTTATTGCTGGGTTTTGTTGCTGGATTTGTGTTTTTTTGGTTTTGTTCTGGCATTTCTGTGACTCCCTGAGATACCTCACCCCTGACAAGGTTGATGTGGCAATATTCAGCGGTCACCTGCTTTGCAAGCACCATTTAGAAAAGGTCACTGACAGCCCAAAAGAGCCATGAAAATAAATGTAACTTTAATTTGTTTGCCATTAGAAATGAGTGCAGCAATCTGTTCTAATGAGAGATTTCCTTTCTCTCCTGCTCTGGCATGTGACCACAGCAGCTCACAGATATACTGAGGTCTTCTAATGCAGGAAGATTCTGTGCACAGAACTGTGTAAAGTAGTAATAGATCTTGTTCTGGTCAACAGAGGATTATCATGGAAACATTCTAAAATCCACCAGAATTAATATTTGAGCACCAGGAGAGGTTTGTGTTTCAAATAACTTGCCCTAAAATGAATATAAACAGCTATTATGCCCAATATCATCTCTCAAAATCACTTCAAATCATTAATAATCTGTCGTATCAGAAATGTGTGTGCAAAAATAAAACATAATTCCTTGCAGCTAAAGTATTACCTAAAGTAAACCATTTCAACACTGAATCAAATTATCTCAATGGCAGAAATCACATCTGTCTCAAGGGATGAATCGAGCATTCAGGCTATTAAATCCATTTAAGTGACTCTATTGTATCCCACAATGTATTGTGCCTTGTAGAGAGAAAACAGTTCTGAAAACTATAAAATCGTTTAGCAAAACAAATGCATCAACCACAACAGCCTCACGTGGAGGAGGGACTGAGGAGGTGAAACCCCTTTTTGCTGAATACCCTGTACAGTGAACAGATTTATCTGACACGATGCCATTGAAAATGAAAAACAAAACCCTACTGGAACCAGTCATTTTGGTATCAGAGTTTATTTTTATGTTTTCCTTGTTACAAAGCTCACAGGCCACTTATGGCCCTGGCTGCCAGGCCAGGGGAAGGCTGGGACCAGAAGCTTTGGGTGGTTATTTAAAAATACAAAAAAAGCTCTGTGTGGCTGCAGCAGCTGATTCCTAGCAAAAACTCTGCATCAGGGCTCACCACTGAAATCCACCTCTCCAGGGCAGTTGTTACCAGCCCTGTGCCTTGACCACGTTCCCTTGCTTCCCTCTTGTAGAGCCACTATGGACCTGGCACACAGATTGATCTGCAGATACATCCTCATGAAGTAAAAATACAGGAAAGGGGAAGCAGTGCCTTTAAATGGAGACGCCTGCAGAGGCAGGAGCGGGCAACCACAGAACATACACGTGCTAGGCCACTTTCTCAGCAGCTGGAGGTATGAGATCTTGAAGTCACAAGCTCAAGAAATCCCATTAAAGATCCTCCCAAAGCTTGGTCATTCTGAGCCTGCGCTCCTGCCAGCTGCACCAAGAAATCACAATTTGCTTATTTGGTCTGTAGAGAGTTTTTAAATTAATATGGTGGAACCACATGTAGTTCTGGATTACTCCTTAGGAAGTGGTTGGGTTTCTGCAGGACCTAGTGGATGGTCTGAGTTACAGCTGATTACAAAACATCTGTACAATAAAGCACAATTTATTGCTTAGTGAGTTAGACATTCATAGATTAGTGTAGAATTAATCAAGTATTAAAGCTCACTTATAACAACAGATGTTAATACTGATTTCTTAACAAGCTCCAAGAATTATTATCAGTGCTGAAGTAAAGTAAGCCATCTATAAAAAAAGAAAAAATACATTTCAGTTGTTAACAGTTTATATCTGACTTTCTGCCTTGGATCTAGAAGAAGACATTAACTCACGGCTCAATCACCATTACACCCAGGTTGTTATTGAAAAACACCTTCCCATCTCTGTTTTCACTGCATCCAGGCTTTCTTAACTCTTCAATTAGCTGACGCTTTAGTTCAGGAGGAGCAGTTTTAGCAAAGTCAAGTGTTTCTGTCAGGAAATCCAGCAACAGCTCCCCATCTTTGTCCCCTTCAATAAAGCAGCTTGTTATGTCCATGTGGGATGGGAGCTCGTAGAGCTGGTACTTCAGCCCAGCTGAATCCAGCATCCTTGGCAAATCACCAGAGGAAACATAAGAGCAAAGATCTTCCAAAGGGAAGGAAGATCCATACTTCTCCCACAGTGTTTCCCAGCCGCTCTTCCCTAAGAGATAAACCACCAGAAAAACACTCAGAGTTAAGGCAAAACCCTATTCGAAAGCAGTTCTGATTGTCTGGGTTTTTCACCAGTTGTCATCATTGTAAGTGGGATCTTTCCAGAGCTGGGACATGTCCTGGGGCATGATGGAGTTGGCTGCCTTCCTTCTGTTCCTCAGGTTCGGGGGCTGCAGGAGTGGGTGGACACCTACCCTGGAGCTCTAGCACCTCTCCTTGAGCCTCCAGCTGAGGCCAGAGCAGTTCACACTTGTGTATATCTTCTCAAGAAATGATTTATAAAGCTAACCAGCTGGGTAAATTGAAACTCCCCACATACATCTTCACATCTATATTTTCCTCCAGCCTGGATCTCTGATTCAGTATTTGTGCTGTTTATAATTTCTAAAAGGATTACTCAGAATGACTGGACAAGGATGAAAATAACTTTGAGCCAAATGAGCAGCTCTTGAAAAGTTACAACAATAATTCTCCCTAGGTACTAAAACCAGTTACTCACAGTTTTGCAGTTGCTTTATCTGCAAACAGTTATTTATAGCCAAACAAACAGTTTGGTGTTTAGAAGAGAAGCTACAATATTTTCTTTCACCTGGTGGAAATTGAATGCAGCGCACTAATTGTAGGAAATCTGCTGGTGTCAGTGTTGCGTGACTCAGTGCCATCTCCGAGCCGAGCAATTATCCCCCACCTGAACGCAGCATTATTATAATGGCTCTCGGAAGGCTCAGCATATGGCACTGCTTTTGTTTGCAAGGCGGTGTCAACAGATCCACAGGCCCTGCAAGTCCTGCTCTGCCGGCAGGGTGGGAGCAGGAGGGATTGCAACCTCCACCGACTGACCCCAGCCCTCTCCCACCAGCCCGGCTCCCAGGATGGCTTTTAATTAGCACACCCTGATGTGTTTGTGCTGGAGATGACATTACCTTTTGTGAAATGAGCTTTGTTGTGACGATTTTTCAGTGACTCCTTTTGCTTCAGTGCTCATTTTCATGGCACTTCTTCCTTCCCCTCTCTATTCTCTTGTTTCCCCCATGGTTTTCCCCTTCCTTTCCTCTCTGCTGTTCTATGTCCTGCTCCTCTCTCCCACTTTTTTTCTGCCCCCAGCAATTTCTGCTCTATCGGAAAACACAGAGCCACTTAGCCCAGAGAGGACTTCAAATACTTTTCATGAACTCAGAACTTTAATCATTTTAATTTGGAACAGGCACACGTTCTTCCTGTATTCACATTTTATGAATATCCAAAGGGACAGGTTAAGCAACTAGAAAAGAGTTTTAATTAACTATATGCAGGTAATCAGCAATAGTCTGATATTACCATCTATTCTTGTTCAGCCAAAGAACATATACAGGTTTTTAAAAATCATTTTAAATACAGGTTTCTTGTTGTGAACTACTTGAAAACACTTCAAACCAAAAATATTTTGGAAAAAAGTACCTTGAATAAATTCAGGTCAGACGTGTCACTTCATAGTGGACCCTTCATGAACAAAATTAAAGGAACTTCATTGGTTTGCAGATGGAGCCAAATTCAATGAGAAATTACGCTTAAACCTCTGGACAAATAATGCTCAGTATCCCTTTCAGAGTTGTTAGATGTGACTGTTTACACAGCTAAAATTTCCAGAGCTTTTGAGGCAAATCAAAGGCTTTCTAGAGTCAAATTAGACTCCACCGTTTCACTATCTCTGCCATACCTTGCCCGCAGTATTAGAAGATTGTTGTTTACTCTTCTCCAGCATTTTCCTGCTGGATTGACCACAGAGCATCTCTATGAGATCTGAAACAGCCTAAGAATGCTGTTTTGTACCCAGAATGATGATATTAAGGAAATGGGCAGTTTGAGAAGAAAATGAACCATATGTGCTCCAACACCTGCTGTATGGCACAGCCGAGCCCCGCCGTAGCCGTTTGCTTAATGCCACAAGGCTCTGGGAGAGAGAAAATGCAGTGCCCAGCCTGGAAAGCCTTTTACAGCAAGCAGCCGAGGCTGAAGGGGCTCAGTGAGTGAGTGAGAGCTGCGGGATGGAGCCCCTCTCCTGCTGCGGGGCCTCTGCTGCCATCCGTCACTGGACAGGCTGTGGGACGGGGAAGGGCAGAGAAAGATGTTTTGTGCCCATGATACGGGGTTTTTTTGCTCAGAAAACCTTGGTCTTTACGAGCCACACAGATACAGACAGTGTGCAGGTTTCAGGGGATGTCTGTTCACCTCTGTGGCCTGTGCTAAACACAGGAACCCCAAAGGTCCTCACGGCCCTCCCCTGGCTGAGCAGCACTGGTGGAGCAGCTCTCACCTGACACCAGGATAATGAGGAGCTTCGCCTGCGATTCCAGGAGGCTGTGGAAATACCGGATAGTTGCTGGGACGTCTTTCACATAATAGAGCATCTGGAAAAAGCAGAGATGCTTATCGATTACAGTGCCATCCTGGTGATTGTTGGTAACTGCTACCACTCTTAAGAGAAACCAAATGGGGGCAATCCTGACAGAAAAGCAGGGACAGTGAGGCACCTTAGGAAGGGGTGGGCAGTGGGCTCACACTGCAGGCTCAGGGCTAGCATGCCCTGCCTGCTCCCTGGCACTCCCAGGACCCAGCTCATGTTCATTCATTAACCTGAGATAAAGAGATTTGCCTTTCTTCAGTGAAGGCTTCAGTGAACTTGGAAATACAAAGGCAGTTTCATGGAGAGGACAGGGAGCTTTTGAAGACACTCGCTAAAATGTATTCTTAGTTGACTGCCACCCACAGCCTGGTTAATAGGACTACTGTGCTCAAAGCTGCTTTCATTTTTGCAGTTCACTTACGTTAAAGCACTTCAAATTACTGGGAAGTAAACTCACCTTTCTTCCCCCACGAGTGGATAATGAGGTCACATACTTCACTCATACTTTTAACAGCCGAGTCTTTGACAACATTTACTTTGCAGAGATTCTTACCTGGATCATGTGAATGAAGTCCCATTTTTTAGTCTTATTTTCTGCAATCATTCGACTTTCATATTCATAAGCTGTCTCCTTGTGCCAGGTAAACTTTATGTTCTCGAGGTTTGATGCCTGAGCCACACGCTCTGAGATAGAAGAGAAGGCAGGACAGAGTTATCTCAATTGCAAATATGGGGCTGGTTTCCACTCAGAGCTTTAATACATCCAAAAGCCATATCCAGGTAGAGAGTTTTGGTACCAGTTTAACACAACAGGGAATATCTAAAACCTTGAGTCCATATGTGAGGAGAAGGCTGTAGAGGGTTTTATAGGATGAAATCTGAAGTGGGTCTGATGCTTTTCCCTTTGCTCCCTCATTTGGGCTCCTCTGGTGTTTACCTGATTTTTAAAAAAAAAAAAAGTAAATTCTTCCCCATGCCTGGCTCAAGCTGAATTAAATGATGCTGGGATGAATTGTTACCAGGCCATGAGTAGCACATTTCATGCTGAATAGGAGAAGGACTGACGGCCGCATCGCTTATGTGCCACACAAAACCCGCGTGGCTGAGCAGAAACAAGGCCATGGTGGAGGATTTTCCCCAAATAAAAACCCCAAATCCCCAAATAAAGTATGGATCACGGCAGGGGGTTCTTGAAGGGAAGCACAATTAAAAGGTTGAGAAAGGCAGAGAAAGCAAATGTCTTCTTCTAAATTTGTGTGACTGGGATGGTGGGAGAAGGAAGGACCTTTGTTCCATAAGCAAGGACCCATCTTTTGACATTCAGCTGCTTCTGTGTTGAAACAATTTTTCAGAAGCCCACAGTTCTGATCAACTGCTTCAGGCAAAATAGATGACTGTTTTAAAGCTTTAAGGAGTGACACATGGTATATCTTCAGACCTCAATACAATGCACATCAGCAACGAGTAAAGCGTAAATTTGGAGAAGTGGATTCAGAGAATAAGTTACACCGAGGGCCTGGCTTATCACTGCGTTTCTTTCATTTTTCTGGGAGCAAAACTGAGAGGTAATTTCATGATGTAGGGGATGCTGGAATACTAATGTCCATCTGCTGGCATATGGAGCTCGTCTCACTGCGTTGCAGCTCGGGATTGCTCCGGGACAAAGCAGGCCCTGATTCAGTTCCTGTGCTTCGCTGGAGTTAGCATCAATTTAAAACTTCCATGGCCCAAAGGCAGGCTGAGCCTTAGCTACAGAGCACATGTTCAGAACAACCTAATTTGCTAGGAGCAGTGCCTTTACACCACTAACAACAATGTTTCTCCTTTTGGGCTCTGATTAGGACACATCCCCGTCAGACAGATGAGAAATGCTCCATCAGTGCTTATCTCCTCTCTTCTGTGGCTGGAAATGGGCCACCCTTTTCAGATGCTGCCACTGTTACTCTGTTAGCTTCCCTTTATCAGTCACTGGCCCAGCAGTGGCAGTTCAGATTTAATTTGCTGTTCTAAACTCAGGCATAATTCAGCAGCAGATCCTATCCCCTCACCAATAATCTGGGTCAATCTGGTTCAGTTTGATTGCTGGTCTTTCTGCAAGGAGGAGCTGGGAAGAAAACTGAATTGCTTTCCAGGCTGGGCCTTTGAAGTCCAGATTCTAGGAAGCACAAACTCATCATGGGATTATGGTAAATTTCTGCCTAAATATCCATCTGAAGCCATTATGGAAAGTTTTGCTACATTTTCCCCTGGCTTCACCCCAGATTCTGTTTCCGGTCAGAAGTTGGTTGTGTACCTGATGGGTGCCATCAAAACTGGGCTGCCTGCACTTGTGCTCTGGTGAATCATCTCAGCTGTGGGGCCACCAACACTCCAATCACGGCCACCAAGGGATTCCACCAGGAATGAAGGAAAGCCACAGCCTGTCCAGGAGGCTTTGAGGAAAGCCTCCATCGCATGCCACAGCCTAAGAGAAACCTGAGTTTGTCATCACTGCACATCCCAGTAGGAAATTCCTCTTGTGAGCTTGGCTTCTCCTTCCCAAGGAGAAAGCATTTGGTGGGGCAAAAAACATAACTACTGAATCCTCAGAGGTGCAGATAATATTTCTAATTCCCCGCGGAATATCTTAGGCCTCAGAAACCTAATTAATGGTAGCTACTAGGGATGTGATTAATTACCAAATAAGAGAGTTTAAAGAAAGAAATTCAGATGAATATGTAATTTCTAGTTTAGCATAAAACTTAAAATAAGGACAACATTTTATATTTTCTTTAAAGTTCTTCTGCAAAGAAACTCACTGCAGCAGGGTAGGACTGCCAGTTAATTGGTGGTAGGTGGTGGGACCACTGGGAAGATTCACAGCAAATCCAGTCCAATGTAACCCAGACAGGACAGAAATGCTTTGTGCAAGGGCACAAACTGTCTCATAAACAGAGAAGATGCTGTGTTGCCCATCCTTCACCATTTCAGCCTGGAGCAATGTAAAAACTCTGGGGTTTTGCACAAGCTGTCTTATAAAAGATCAAGTCTGTATTATATAGGGAAAGATATTTAAAAATCAGGCTTTTCCTGGGAGCCTTTGGTGCTTCCAGTGATTCTGAGCTACCTCACTGCAGGGAGAAAGGGATTATTGCTTTTTTTTCCTTTGACTTCCACAAGTTAGTTCACACTGGGAATGCTTCATTTTTAAGGACTTAAGCAAGACCAAGATTGGAGATTTACAGTGTGGTTTTACAGCCTGGTATTTACTATGGTGTGGAGAGTTTCCAGCAGGAGAGCCGGCTGATGAGGTCCATTCATTGCTGTCACATCCATTCAGCAGCCACTCTCTGGCCAGGTGTGCTCTGCTCAGGGCTGGTGTCACCTCCACACAACACCACAGTCACTGGATCCTGGTAGGTGCTAATCCGGGGATAATCGAACCGTGCCTTGCTATTTAATGCTCACTTTGTAGGGCAACTTGATCAAAGTACCCTCGCTAGCACTCAGTCCTCCTCAGAAAATGCTTTGCTTTCCTTCATGAATGCCGCTTAGGCCTTGGGCTGGGGGAAGGAAGGAAGGAAGCTCTGAGCCCCAGAGCACACGGCAAAAGTCTTCCCTATCACTCCTGCTTTCCTTTCCATGTTTTCTAATTCAAAGCCTGGTAACTAATTTAGTGCCCCACTGTGAGGTTTAGTTATTTGTCGGAAATGATTTTAAAGATGTGAGAGAACTACCATGAGACACTAAAATTTTCCCTTTGATGCTGAGGAAGGATCCTGATTCAATGCAAGTCGAAAGTAGAAAAACTTTCTGAAATGCAGGGATTTCACCCCATTCCCATACAATCAGCCATCACTTCCCACATTGTTCAGCTTTTAAAGTCTGTCTAGCCAACCATTTGCCATGCAGAGTTCTTTGCACTGCAAGAGACTAAGATTTTAATGGAAATTAACATTGTTGAGAAGCAGTGATGGCAAAAAAACATGAAGTTGTGGGGTTTTTAATTTTTAAGAGACAGTTCTGACAAGAAAGCATTTGAACATGGGGTCACCCACCTTTCCACATTTTTTAATGCACATAAAATAACTAATGTAAATTTCATTTATTTCATGTAAAAATACCTTTATACTTGGCGATTTGGTCAGCACTTGGCTCTACCACTTCATTGTTGATGGTGGCCCTGGGATATCTGGCTCGTATTTTTGAGAGGATCTGCAAGTCCATCTCACCTAAAGAAGGAGGAGGCACAAAACAGAGAATGAAAACAAAGGTCAGGCAAAGGTGATCTCCATCACATGCCCAGTTTTGCTGACTGATATCTGCCATTTATGTGCAGATGCACTGCAGAGGTCCATGCAGCTGCTCTGTATTCCCAGTAGGTTGTCACTGAAGACTGAGCTCTAGGATTTGAGAAAAATTTAAATATCAGTCCCAACTCTCTTCATTTCTCCTCTCTGACTGGCACCATCAGGGCCAAGTGAAAACCAGACACAATCATGCCTGTGGCTTGACCTCGTATTTTCTGGACATGGTCTAACCTCGAGGGGGAGATCCTACATGACTCTCACGGTGCCAGTTCTGACGCTTCCAAGTCACCAGTAAACTTGGCAGGATTTGTTAGGAGTGAGTAGGAGCATTTTTACCCAGGCACCTCACTGGTTACAAGGTCATGTGGGGGAGGGCAAAGGGAATATGTGTTTGCTCTGGAATCATAGACAGTAGTCATATCTGTTTGTCTTTAGTGTCCTGTGACTTTTCCAAAAAGGAATGATGAATAGAGCATGTATCACTTGTGTTTAGCTAACCCTTGTTTACAGAATACCCCAGAGATGACTGTGCTTTATGCTTTTGTTGTGGAAGGGTTCTCTCTAAACACTGCTCAGGCCAGCTGTAATTATTTTATTGATGGATATACCAGTAGATCCAAGATTTCAAAATTTAAAAATAGCTCTATCATTCTTGGCTCTCTCACCCCATCTGTAATAAAGGAAGCTCAGGGGGATGGTATTTCTCACTGAGGCATGGGTCCAGGGACAATATCCTGCTGGCTTGGTCAGCTTTCCCCAACCTCACTTCTGCTTATTGTGCTTGGATAGATTTTAGGTGGAAAAAATAACACCAGAATAAAGTAAGGTAAGAAAGAGTGAAACAGAGGGTAACTACAGTGAATAATAGATCCAGGAGTTGTGTTACAAGCAAATATTAAGCTTTGTCCTGGAAGATTTACTTGTGCTTGCACAAAACTCCAAGTTATAAAATTCCCTACAAATGAACAAAGTTTTGTACTGAAGGGAAGGCCACCCAGCAGAGTTATGGAGTGGAAAACCACCCAGCAAGTTGTGATGTCCAGACAGGCCCTTGCTGAGGGACACTGGGGGGAGGACCTGCACAGCCTCTACCCACTCTCATCGTTTTCAGTGCCCCTGGACTCCCACCACCTCAGCATTAGCTCCATCACGCAGAATATTTGAGGTACAAAAGGAGAACACTGGGCATTAAATTGCTCATTAGTGCCCAGAGGACATAACATAGAAAGTGAGGAAGAGTTGCACTTTTTCAGACTTACGTGTCTTTCTCAAAGCAACCAGCAACACCAGCACTTACATGGCAACTCTGGAAGCACGTTCTTTGAGGGAGGGAAATAGAATTTCTGAGGCAGCAGAAAGAGCTGCAGCTTTGCAATCGGTGCAAGCCCTGTATTCTGCTGAAAAATCAGAGCAGAGCCACTTGTCTGCAGGCTGCCGTGGTAAAATTTGGGAACACAGAATTTGTAATGAACTACTGCAGTAGTTTGATTTTTGGTTGCTTTACCAACTTTCTGTAAAATGATGTAGCTCTTTGAATAGGCTGTGCAGGTCC
Organism: Mystacornis crossleyi; assembly: GCA_013400655.1. Taxonomy (NCBI): domain Eukaryota; kingdom Metazoa; phylum Chordata; class Aves; order Passeriformes; family Timaliidae; genus Mystacornis; species Mystacornis crossleyi. The sequence continues at coordinate 21,506 of VYZQ01022083.1, forward strand.
TGATAAAAAAAAAGACCGAATTTTTGTATTTCCATATGCAGAAATGTTAATATATTCCCTTCCACCTTTGTGTGGCCCAACCACCCTTGTACTGTTTTTAACCAAAAAACCCTCAACCCTTTGATTCATAATTTAATCCACAGCCTTAACTGACTTCACTTAGCTCTTTTATATGCAAACAAGTGTCCCGAGGCATTTTACAGTCAGCTCTGTGGCAGCTTGCATTATCAACAATTTGGCAATTAGGCTATCCGAATTATTTAAACTCTCCAACACAATTACCTTTTAAAGGCTACCACTATGTTCGCCATTAAGTTTCTAATTAAACATTTTACGTACCGGGATAGTTTATAGCCCAGTTGCTACTTTATAGCAGCGTTGATAACTTTTATGGCTTTTAAAGGTACAGAGAGCGGCGCGCCGGAGTGTGAACTTAATAAGGCAGCGGCAGCAGCGGAGGCAGGCGCCGTGTTCGGGCGGGCGTAATGGGATGGGATGCTGCAGGAAATGGGTTCTTGTCTCCCGAGGTGGAAAAGCGGAGATGAAACGCCTTCCTGCCGTGCTCCGTCCCTGTGGAGCGCAGGGGCGGGTGGGGTCGGGGCAGCAGCCCCAGCACTGCCCTCCCACATCAGCCAGGATCGGCTGGGGGGATTTGGGAATCGGCTCGCTCCTGACCTCCCCGGGACGCGTGATGGGAACAACCAGTGAGCAGATGGGGATGGGTGATTTGGGGACTTTTACATCACAAATTGAGCTTGGCCCGCACATTACTGATTGATGGCAAGCTGGACTGTCTCTGGCCAGCGAGTGGAGTACCTCACTGAGTAAAGCGTTCCTGTTAAAAACATCTTTCTTCCCTTTTTCTTTTTTTTTCCTAGAGGAATGGTTTCCTTTGGAGAGCAATGTTCCTTCTCTGTCACGCTGTCTGTCTTATAACTAATGCCCATCATTTACATACAATTACTGTATGGAGGAGAGACTGACAAAACTGAGGTTAGCCTTTGGAGATGGTACGACTACAGCATTTAAACTAGATTAACTGTTCATATAAAATTTAAGTGTGGTGACTTAATGGGCAGAGAAGGAAACATAGGTTTTAATTATGGGGGCACTTAAGCAAGAATTTAATGAAAAGAAGCCACTTGATCTTACTGGTATTGTTTTTCCACTCAGTGAACTTAAGATAAAAGACTTATTTCTGATTTCTTCTGGATTTCTTCTGGACCCTACGTTCAGCTCCAGTGTTTTGGGGGACAGTAGGTCCAGAAGGAACTTGTACACTGATGGTGGTCAGCAAACCCAGGCAAAGCAGGGCTCAGCCATGGCTCTCACATTGCAAAGATGGGAGTTATCACCTCAGTAAATAGTTACAGGCAAGAATAGTTGCAATGCAGGTAAAAATGCGATAATCTGAGGAATCTAAGACATTAATTTGTCCCCTATTTGGGGGGTTTTGTTTGGTTTGGGGTTTTTTTGTGTAGAAACCCTATGGAGCAGTTCAAGCTTCTCTCTGCCTTTGAGAAGTGATGGTGTAGAAGGAGGGGTTTTTGTGGAGGACATAGAAGAATCAGAGTGGGGAGGCACAAGCTGTTTTCACATGATGTGGTCACACACCAACTAACACCACCTGTCTCCTGGAGGTGACTTTTCAAGGAAAGACTTATTTCCCACTCTGCTCCTTTTGCAATCTTTAATCCTCTATTCTTTAAAAAAAAAGAAGGAAAA
>VYZQ01022084.1:6806-24217 GCA_013400655.1 Mystacornis crossleyi
CACTTCTGTTTTCCCCTCTCAGCAGGGATTTTAGCAAATGCATTTTGAATATTTTAAACATAAAATTGGGAAGTTGTTATGGCTTAAAATTTGACTGCTATTCATGCTCATATTTTAACACTGAAATATTTTAACACAACACGCTGTTCTATGGCTTAATTTTATCATAAACATAAACTACTCAACTGGGCCAGAGTCTTCTCCACTGGAACTGAATGAGGCCTTGGAGTTATTGACTGAACTCTGCCTTTTGACCTGGTGGAATCATGTGTTCAGAATTCTCCCAAACTGCTGGATAACACCCATCTGCAGGGTTTAAATTTGCTTTGCTTGACTGGTTGCAAACACAGGCACAACTGGACGCCCTCAGAAGCCATGTACAAATGAAGTATATTCATTGAAGAAGACTCATGCGCTGGGAAAGGAAGGTGGGGGGCTTAACCTAACAGGCCTCTACACCTCTGCCCCTTTAAACCCAATGTTTTAAATCTAAAAACCAAAAAGTTACCACTGAATCAGTTGTTTTAACAAAGCTTTGGAGAAAACAGAAGTGAAACACACCCCTAAAAATTATGCCAGGAGAAGAGCCAGTGCCTGGGAGGCCTGTCTGAGCCTGTGCTCCCTTGCAGGCTCCAAGACTATAGGTGACTGACTAAAGTGCAGCATGGAAGGTGTCTATCCCTAATGCGGCTGTGGGGAAAAGGTGGAGCTAGGAAACATTTGAACTCTAGTCTTGGTCTGTTCTCTTACCCCAGTACAGAAAAAAGTTGCTGGGCTTGGCTTGAGATTATTAGTCAAAGAGACTTTGTTGATATAATTTTATTTTTAGTATTAACAAAGTCCCTTTTCTCTATGTAATCAACAGAACTTGAATGGAGATTTTTATTGAATTGTGTTTGAAACATCATGAATAAGAGGAAAGTATATTAGTGTACATGTAAAAGAAAAAATGCTTCCCCTATAGTGCATTACCAGTAGATATCTTTGCTGAATGGTCACTTGAGGAAACACCAAAAGCCTGTTTATGAAATAGAGGTGAAGCCTTTCTACACTAATTATATTCAGCATGTAATTTCTAAACTTCAGTCTGAATTTTGATTTTCAATTAACATTCCCAATTTGAAGATAATTTTCTATTTAATGTAATTGCAGGAAATAATTTATTGGCTGATTAAGACTGAGGGCCCAGCCTTCCTTAAGAAAACAGTCCCTAACAAACCAGCCTTTAAAGCCAACTCGTAGCTTTGGACAGATTCAGCCTATTTTTGCAGCTGCAGAGTTGTGTTTAATTAGGATTGTGCAGTATTATTCATTGGTGCAGTTTGTAGTTGAAATTATTCTTAAGAGACATTTCATTTCTAGTTTTGTGTCATGATTAATTTATGGTGAAGAAACAGCCATAGCTCTTGCTTTACGCAGAAGCTCGTTCAGTATGAAACAGGAATGAGATCTGCTGAGAAGGTGAAAGAAAGGAAAAACCTTTATTGTGACTTTCAGTGTTCGTGTCAGGTTTTCAAATTACACGAAGCATGACTTATATTTTCAAGTGAGTGATTACATTAACGTGACTATTTTAATGAGAAAAGGAAAAACAACCCTTTTATTTTATCTTGGATCATAGCAATTATGAGCCAGAACCTTTTGAAGTACACACGATAATGCTGGTTGCTGAACTCTTGGCATGTTCTCTGTAGCATCAACACAAATTCTTTAGCATAGGAAGAATGTAATGCACGGTTTAAATTCTTCAGTTCTGCTTATTGGCAACACTCATGTCAGACTCCCACTTACACTTAGACTTCCCTAAAGAAAACACAAACCTTTTTTTCCCCACCAGTATCGAGTTTAAGAGGCAGGATTATCTCTATTTACAGAATAGTTATTCTAAATAGGTATCAGTGTTTTAATATGTTTCAAAGCACTTCAAAGCTTGTAATACTTTCATATTGAACTGTACATAATTAGATTAGTTGATCCTATATTAATTTTTTTTCACTGTAGGATACTAAATCTGAACTCCCTCATTAATTGTGAGAAATTTAGCATTAGTTGTTAAATCCTATGTGAAACACAGGCTGCTACATAAAAACTACTGTTTAAATTGGAATTAACTTAATTATTTTTCTTTGCACTTGATATTTCCTTCACTGTAATATTCATGAAAGCATGTGACAGATTTGTAAATTTAACTGTTAGTCTCAGATTTCCAGACCCTTTAATCAGTATTTATTTGTCTGTAGAAACAGTACTAGCAAGTTAATGATTTGCTAATTTGAAAAATGCTCATGTGGTTTCCTATGTTAACTGATTTGTGCATTTTTAAAGAAATGGTATGAAATCAATTATTGTTAAAAAGCAATTAAGGTGAAGATCTTATTCCTTAGTTTCTCAGCAATTTCAGTGTCAAGGATATTCTGAAGTTACTAAAACCTTGGAAAATAGCTAATATATTTTAGCTGTCCCTTTTCAGGTTTATTAATGATTGTTTTAACAGTTGCAGTTAATCTTACTAGAAATTTTAAATGACAGTGTTTTCAGATTTTGAGTTGAAGTCAGTAATATTTTCATCTAAGTGCAGAAACTGTGGCGAAAGCTGTGTTTGCATATGAGATGGTAGTAAGAGGCCATTATTAGGAAAAGGCATTTAACATAAATCAATGCATTTATTCATTGCACTTTTAAGTAATTTAAAGTATTTTGTTGAGCTATATCTTGTACTTCATGCCTAATATGAAAGGAAACATAATTATTTTAGATTTTTAGTCCAAACCGTAAAATGTTACTAAGGTATTATCCATCCATTCCATAAACCTTTCAGGTTTAGAACACTTTTCACGTGAGCTCCTCAAAACACTTTCTGAAAGGTAAAACCGGGCAAAATTTTAAACAGTTTAAAAGCAGTACAGCTTTAAGCAAACAGCAAAAGGACTTATTTAGCACAATTTAAATGGATTTGAAAATTAGTCTCATCTGTGTAGAAAACATCTGCTTTCCAGGAATGAGGTCAGGTGGACACGATAAGCGCTCTCCTTTGAACATTTTCTCAGAAGCTTCAGGTTGCTCATGGGAATAAGAGTTTAAAGAACTGAACTCATACAAAATCAATATGAAAATGCCAATAAAATCACTATTTTCCTATGGCTGGAGAAAATGATATTATTTGACAAGTCTAAATGAATAGAATGATGTCATATAACTTAACCCTGACCTTGTCTTGGCATCAAGGAATACTTTCCCTCAAAGTTTGGGACCCAGATCCCCAAACCTGTGCTTTTTAGAGTACTTGTGTTGACTGTGTGATGCACTTAGAGGATTGTTTTAAGCTTGACTGTTTTCACTGAGCACCAATGTTTCTTTTTGTCTCCTTCTCTTGTTTCGTAGAAGAATGTCTTCCAAGCAGGCTACCTCTCCATTTGCATGTGCAGCTGATGGAGAGGAAACAATGACCCAGGACTTGGCATCACGAGACAAGGAAGAGGGCAACAGTGATCAGCACGCGGCCTCTCATCTGCCTCTACACAATGTAATGCACAACAAACCTCACTCTGAGGAGCTACCAACTCTGGTCACGACCATCCAACAGGATCCCGAGTGGGATGGAGTCATCTCAGCCCAACACAGAATGGTGAGTTTCCCAGTCCTCGCAGGGAGGGGCTTTCCAAATTTAGTGTTGCAAGAGACTGTTCACTCGTGTTTGGAAAGACGTGTTCAGGTGTAAAGCTTTTTAAACGTTAAAGGGTTAGCAGTAGATCAACATCATACGGTGTAACTGTAAATTACAGTTGTATAATCTACTTAAGTATACTGGTCTATTTGAATGAGGTCATTTGATGAGTTCACCTTCTGAAAGGAAATGCATCTATTTATCATGTTTTCATTCATACCTTGATTTATGTCATAACCTTTCTAGCTCATATATTCAAGCATTAATTTCTGACAGGAGGATGTAGCTCACAACTGTTTGTCATCTGCAAAGTGTTGTGCTGAAGGAAGAAACTTTAATGTATTTTTTTTACTCGTCTCTCAGAAACAGGACCCACCAAACCTAGAATATTATATCTTTACACGGCAACAAAGAAGCTGGCATTTTAGGTGACAGAAACATCCTACTGTGTCTATAAGTAATTACAACTTTTTGTGGAGGGGAAATGTGCTTATGAGTAGCTAGATCACCATTTTGTATACAGGTGACGTTAGAAATGATCATAATTATTATCCCTATTCCCTTCAGTAGTCTAGATATAATTATTTAGTGGTTGTAGCTCTGTCTCTGCATCCCCAAAACTCCACAATAAATGAGCAGGCTGAATGAAGGCTGAATGGGCATAACATCTCAGTCAATTTATTTTCCTTGCATGTGTTCCTCAGAAACAGAATTAAGGTATGTGGAGCAGGCAGGTGTTCTGTAAATTTAGAACTTCATAATTCCAGACTTTCTGGAATGTGACTTTCAAAAACCTTAAATTCAGGCAGTTAGTTTAAAAAGCATAATCTGCCTTTTCAAAAAAACTCTTCTCTATTTCTATTAATATCTATGAACAGATTTTTTTTCAGCAAATCTTTTTTTTCCAGTACAAATCAGCAGATTTCAATGTTAAGCACAATTGCAGAATTTTTTTAATACCACTAACAACAGTGAACTCATTTCAAATTTGACTAGATATAATAATTCTAGTGCATTAATCACCAGAGATAGCAGACCTCTTTGTGCATATAATAGCACTATAATAAGATTCATTTTGTTAATATAGTGTTAAATTTTTTTTCCTAAAGTCAAATTAATTCAAAAGATCAAACCAAATCAGAAAAATGCTACCTAATCTGTAATGCACAGTTTAACCCAGTGCAGAACTTTCTATCAGGCCTAAAATATTCCTAGGTATTTGAGTGATTGTCATGAAGAAGGCAAAATTTCAACTGCGAATTGCTTTAAAGAAAAGTGATTATAGCTTAGCAATTTGGCAAGGTAGGTTTTTAGTCGTATAGATGGCTTGTATTCAGAATTTTAGTCGTATAGATGGCTTGTATTCAGAATTTTGGACAGAGAGTCACTCTTTTGCCCAAGTTATACAATAAGCACATTAGAATAATTTTAACTTCTGTGTTATCAGGAGGACAAGCTGCAGGCACACTAGAAAGGACTGATCCAGTTTGTTGATGGAAAAAGTTAATCTGTGAATTCATCAGCTACTTCTCCATTCATTCAGAGAGGCAGGTGCACTCTCGGAATTTTGATATTAGCACACCAATATCACTGACAAAATTACTCCATGTCCTGGAGAGAAAGGAACTGTTAGCTTCCAGCAGTCCCTCAAAGCATTTTTTTTTGGTTCGGCCGGTTCCTTGGACCTGGAGTGAGCCAAAACGGCCCTTGTGCAGTGTGACCAGTTGTGCTCATATTGCTCCGAAGGGGTTTGCAGCCCCGGTGACAGAGAGCAATCTCTGTTTCCTTTCCTAATGCTGCACTGTCATGTCAACACCCGCTGTACCTCTGGACAGGCACGAATCAGTGCTCAGCTTATCATGTTTCAGAACAGGTGCATAAACTTTGCTTGAGGGACTTAGCACTCTGGTTTTCCTATCTCCTTCTTCCAGTAAATATGCCCATTATATATGTAGATGAATGTCCTGAAAATCATTAGCAGTTTCCACAAGTCCCTTGGCTTAAATCTGGTGGTGGATATATGTCAACCTTTTTCCAGGACCTCTCAGCTAAACCAAATGGATTTTTTTTTCTTCCCAGCTTGAAGCTGGGTATAATTTACAAGGCTTGGCTACCAGTGAAGGCTGAAATTCTAAGACATGTTTTTTTGGTTGTACTTGAAAGAGTTCTAAAATGTACAGAGCAAGATCCAAATGTATTTACAGTTAGGTGATTTAGATGGCTAATGAGATCACAGTGATGTAGTGGGGAAAAAAAAATCTTTTTCTACTTGAGGGATTGTCATTCAAGTAGCTTGTTTGATTTGTAATGATTTTTTTTCTCATTTAAATATATTCTTCATGAGCAAACATTTAAGCCTCAATCATTTGCATAAAATTTCTCTGAAGTATCTCAGTCAAGCAGGCATTCGTATTGTTAAGAAAGAATTCGGAGGTGCTTGCAACTCTCCTGATAAAAACATGTTCATACTCCTTGGAGGGAGGATAGATGTTTCTTTCCCGAAAGACAGATTCCAGAAGGTGGGTTGGGCAATTCTGAGATAGGTGCTGTGATAGTGGCCACTTTTTTTACTTAATAAACCCAAATTCCCAGAAGGTAAGCACTTTCTGACCTTTCCCAGACGGATCCTTTAGAAGCAGATTTGAAGAAACACCTGTTCATAGCATTTACAGTGAAAGCAAAGACAGTAGTGCTGTCATTAAAATGCATCAATAATGTGTGTTGTCTGGTTAAAAGATAGTAAATTCAAAGAATGCTGTGTCGACATATGGGGAGGAAAAATTTCTCTTTTATCTGTTATCTAATTAAGGGCACAATCCTGCATCCTTTCTGTCCTTAAAACTACTAAGGAGTTCACTGGAATTTGAGAGAGCACACAGTATGCATCATAATTTGCTATGAGGGCTGTACAGATCTTAAGTTTAGAAAAGGTACCGTAGGAGGGCAATTTTAATGAAAAAAATTTGCGTTTCTGCCCAACATTTATGGTACGCAGCACTTTCTGTAATGTAAGATACCTTTAAACTACATTGTGCATTATCAGAAAAAAACCACACTGGCTAGAAATGTTTTCAAACTTTCACTCCCTTTTGATATCAGGCATTGCTTTCCACTGAGTCCTTTGTGTATTCTGAATGTCTGGAAGCCAAAATATTTTGTTTTAACTCCCACTCTATAGTATTTCCCAGCTGTGTACTTATATGGTGTAATAAAAGGATTTAACAAATGGGAAATAGCAGCTGCATTTGGAAATTCCCTTTGTGCTCCCTTTTCATTTGACAGATTCAGCAATGTGTAACAACTGTAACGTCAGACCTGTAATGACTTATACTGCCAGTATCATTTCACCAGCCAATTTGATGTTACAGTGGGGAGAAGATAAAGCAACCCAAAGATTTCTGTAAATTCATATTACTGAGCTGAAAAGATTATACTTATGTTTCTAACTGTAACTTAGTATAAGAATACCTGGATGTATGGGTATTTATTGCTGATTGTAGCCCTACTAGAAAATAAAATCTACTTCAGGCTAAGGCCATATCTATTTGTAGTGGTAAACTGTAGAGAAGAGAGCAAAGTGGTACTAAAATAATGGTGAATGTATTGTGCCTTCTTCAATGGACAGTGAGAAGCAGGCAAGAAAAACAAAACCTGTGTCTGATAAGGCAACAGAGAGGATGAAGGAGAAAGGCCAAAAATACTTAATTTTGCTAAATTTAATAGTAATTGACTTGTTGTACCCCAATAATATATTTATTGGCCAGTATGCAAAGAAATGGAAAATATTAATATGTGTTTGTTCACTGGGGAAGGTGGAATGGCCCCCATCTTCATGCAGAGTCCCACACAGCCCATGAGATAAATTGCAAAAATTTTTTAATTTTTGCTCTGAGGTATCAGGAGGAAGCGATGCCAACAAGAAAATGCAGATATAGATGGACAAGTGACTTTACTTTCTTTGAGAAATGGCATGGTGTATTCCCACAGTATTAAGGCTGGATTTGGGGCTCATGAACAAGTCTTAGCAGCTTTAATCTAAAGAAATCTGGGCTCTTTCTCCAAAATACATAATTTCTCATCTGTTCCCAACAGTAAATAACCCACAGAGAGGTAAGTTCTCCTCTCACCCCCAAACCCGGTGTAGCAGTCCCATAACAAAGAGGGGATGTGGGGAACTCGCGGGCGCTGTGGCGATCGCTGCAGGTGGTGATGTGTCCCTGTGATGGCCACTGGACCCCGTTCTTTCCCCGCTGCTGCTCCGGCGCTGCCCGCCACCCCCGGGCAGTGCGTCCGCGGTGTGTGTGCGTGCACGGAATGAGGGCAGGCACGTCCTTTTCGCTCCGCTGTTACTTGGATGTGAGTGACGCTCACAGGGAACCCCTGCAGCAAATCCAGCCTGAAGGATGGATGTTGTTCCCTGTGACCGAGGGAAGCCAAACACAGATATATACACAAATAAGATTAATTGTTTCCAAATATATGCCGTGTTTCCCTATCCATTTTGTAACATCATTCAGAGACCCCTTGGGTTTATGAACTAAGTGTATCTCGTTGGATTTTATCTCAAATGGCAGCATTGACATATATTTCATAATTACGTCAAGACTCTGTCTTTTGTTGACTTCTTGCCAAAGGAGTGAAAGGTTTCCTACCTTTCCACTGTGGCTGCATGTACATCTCAGCAGTACTGAGAACAGATTTATATATGCAGCAGAAAAATTGAAGATCTCTTCGTACCACATGTATTTTTCCCTCTTAAAATAATTTTAAATCACCAAGTATCAAATTTAACTTTATATAGCTTTAGCAAAGCTACTGGCATCAGAAAGACAGAAATAGGTGGTATCCTAAAGGTCTTAATATTTCGGTGCTTCTGTCTCCACATAAAACAGGCACAGTCCTGTGGCTTCCCCCCACCTCCTGCTCCTTGTTATTAACTTCTCATGTTGAAGGTTCTTTCCTTTAAGGAAAATAAACTCAGGTGTTTAGGGAAGATCACTGAAAAGCGTTTACACGTGCTAAACACTGCGAATTTGTTGTTATATAAATTCATGGCTTCAAATTCTCGAAAGTTATAGATACAGTTACATATTTTGAGATTTTATTTTTGGTTCCTTTATGGGCTGAATGCGAACATATAAAATGCATCAAACATAAATGCCCTAAACTCTGGCAATTCTGTTTCTGCTAAATTGCTCATGCAGCTGTTATTTACATGTACAAATCTGAGTTTTGTGATGATCGAAAGCAATTCTACTCTGCTTGTGATATCATTTCTGCATACCAGGTAGTGCATTAGAATTTTTATCTAACTAAAGAGATAAATACCTACATATATAATTGCATGGGTACAAAGTTTTGGCTGAAATTAAAGCATGTGAAAAAGCAGAGGATATGGTATTTTATATTTCCATAAAATAAACTTTTATGAGAAATATATTGCAGAAAAGATAGAATTAATTCTTTTTCAAGCATGTTGTTTTGATTCAGAAGGCATTCAGGTATGTGCTTAACTTGACTTTATTAGGACTACCAGCAACCATAATGTTAAGCACATGTCTAAAGGTTTGAAATATCAAGGACTTAGTTTTACTGGCTTTAGCATAAAAAGATGTTAACATTTCATATTAAAAACAGTAAAACAATTCCCTAGAAGTGTGCAGGATAATGTGCTTAATGGAGGTGGTGAAATACAGAATTGAACTTTATTTGAAGAAGAATCAAATAATTGTTCTTGTTGGCGTGCTTGTTATACTTGTTTTATTTTCTTTTTGACGTTGTATAATTTTTCTTTTCCAAATGCGCGGTCTGTTTTAAACCTTTCCCTATATTCTAGGGTGAACTGTGTTTAAACAGAATTAATCATCACCTGAGCACTTTGCAAAAGAGTTGTGGTTTATGTTCATCTAAATCTGTGGCAATATTATTCCTTTCTCCTATTTTAACATTTCCTATTTTTATGAAGCAATTTCTGAAAACTTTTTAATTCACTTCTGTAAATTGACATGAATTTTTTCAAAAGTAGAAGCATTAACACGTTCTAAATTGTTAATTTTTTTTTCCTTGGGCAAGAAGGAATCAGGTATGCATGCTGATTAACACACTCCAGTCATTAACATGTGATTATGTGGGCTGCATATTGAGCACCTGCCAAAAGATAAAATCCAGCACTTTACTACATCTGTGCAAGGACTTTTTGCATTTCTTTTGTACTTTGACAGCTCAAGAAAAAACAGACTTTGGTATCTTTGTTCAGCATAATAAAACTGTGTACATAAAATATCTTCATGGAGGAAGGAAAGATACTACATATATTTATTTTAATCTTTGAGGCCATGAAAAACCCAGGGACTGAGACTTACACAGCACCAAGTGTAATATGAATCTCCTAATGTACTGTATCACTGACATTCATATACAGTTTACAACATTCCTGCATGTTTATAAGGATTATCTGTTCTGGGATTCAGCCAATGTTATTGTAATTCACAGCAATTTTATGTGATATCTTTATGTCTCATAAATGTCTTGTTTTTATTTCAATCTTCCAAATGTTTCATCAGTGTTTACCTTAAAGAAATACAAGTACTCTATGCAGCAGGCTGGTTTCCTGCATGCATTCCTCTGCAAATGCTAAAAGGGGAACATAAAGCATGTAAGACATATCATGGAACCATATACAGAGGAGGATTTCATGTAAATTTCATATCGCTAGAAACATAAAGACAAATTTTATTTTTATATTTACAATAGACCTACTTATAAGTCGGACAATTAAGATGATCTAATAAGGGGAAGTTGGATATATACAAAGTGGTCTGGAATATCCAAGCCACACAATCCTTGTTTTTTTTGGCAGCTTCTGACAAGCACGCATCACAAAATATGTGTCTTTATTTACCCAATAGGTAAACAGTGCTGATCAGCTGGGACTGATCACAATGCTTCTTCAGTTTCAGTTTAGATGAAAATGTAAGTCTAAATACTCATTTTGTAAATGGCTGTCCATTACTTTTTCCTTAATATGAGTATTTAACCAAAGTGCAGGGCATAAAGTCTCAATATTGTTGTGATTTATTACCAAACCTAAACACTTGGAGTTAGGACATATGGTATTTGGATAATTAAGGAAATCCTTAGCATCTAACTCTTACAAAAGCACACGAGTTTATGCATATCATTTGTGTGTGAGTTGATTGCCATATAGAAGTGATTTGTCATTGTATTTAAACGTTTTGAGGTGATTTTCCATTGTGGAACGGAGCAAAGTGCCTGTCAACGTGTTTCAAATCGTTGCTCATTTGTAAAGAGAAGGGTTTAAATCACAAAGCTGAAAAATTGTGAAGTCTGTGTACCCAAAGTTGGTTTACCTGGTTTGCTCCAACACCTGAGTAGGAAGAGATTGCTGCAATTAAGTGATCATATTTGATATGAGACAAAGAGTCCCTGCCCATCCCTTCCAAACAGCTGTTTTTGCAGTGGCTTCTTCATAAAACCACACTTGGATTATATATGCCTAATTATTATGAAATCTCATTTTCAAACCTTTGATCTAAAATTTTTGGGTTTTTTAATTTCTTTTTTTTTAATTCTCAGTTTAGCATATTTTTTTCTTGGCTTAGAGCTTACTGTTGTGTTGTTTCTTCTTGAGGTTTTTAGATGTGCATAAAAGATGAAATACAAGCCCTTTACAGATTGTATTCAGCCTATACTTTGGCAGTGAAATCAGTATAAGTTTTATCAGAGTAAATGTTGAGTTAAACACTCGAAGCTTTATTCCACTACTTGCCATTTGCCCTCCCACTAGCATAATTTTCTGAGACTTAACAAATGATGTTCTCTCAATAGCTCATAGCAGTCATTCTCAAGCCTTGGATTTAAATAAATCTTTCTTAATAAAACTTTTGTGTTTTTTTCTTAATCAGATGAGAATTGGAAATGATCACTTGGATTTTTAATTTATTTTAATTCTATTTAATTAAATTCCTCAAAATGGGAAACCATATTTAATGTAGTGATTGGAAATGATTTTGTAAACATTTGCTTTCATTATATGTTAACTCCAGACTAGTTCCAAGTGCCAGCATGCCTCTAGTACTTGGAATCAAAACCACTCTGGATATCCAACTTTCCTGGGGTGTTTACATGTGTCCCATTCAATGCAGAGACAGATAAATATCCCTTTATAACAGAAAAGCCTCATCCACATGGAAATAAGCAATTCAGCTAACACATTTTATGTTAGTAATATTTGCTTTCTACTTCTTGGCCATTCATCTTGTGATTTCAGTTGAACTCTTACAGAAACAGTTTTCTCTCTGGCTATTAAGTGGGATTGCAGTCGTCAACTTTCAATCAAAGTTGATCATAGTTATTATTAAATTGCTAACTAACACTGTGACCCCGAGTTTGTACAGCCCTCAATTTCATTTCCCAAGGTTTCCTCTTTTCTCTTCAGAGAGCTCCAGAGGATCCATCCTCCCTACGTGAAACATAAACACAGCCATTAAAATCCGCAGCCCTGTGCACTTCCCCCCGTTTAAGACTGCTGAGCAGAGGACCCAGTTCCCCAGGCTGTTGGTCTGTCCTTAACCCTTATGAGGATACCCAAGAGAGATCTGTCCCAAAGCAGATCTCCACTCATCATTGTGGTGTCCCCAAACAGAGATGTTGCATCTCAACCCCCAAATACAGCCCCTATATTTTGTATTTTGGCCATTTGGAGGAAGGACCAAGAATATTGAATTTTCTTTTTGGCTTGTAATATTTCACCAACAGAGTTGTAATTTTGAGTCCGTTTGCTCTATTTTGGAAGTGGAAAGGCTTCATAAAAGGTGACCAAGTTGGCTCATGATTCAGCTTGCAGGTATTGCTATAAATATTACCTCCCAATGTGAGAAATACTGGGTCAGCTATCAATACCTTTATTTTTGTCACTTCCAGCAGTACTCCCTCATTTATCCTGTTAAAACCAGTGGGAGCACTGATGGAAAACGAACTACTTAAACTGTTATAATCTAAACGCACAAGAAAATAATCTTTTAGACTAACAAGAAAATTAGTATTATTTGCTCAATCCCTTTTCAGTAGAAACATCTTAGAAACTATAAGGATTTTCCTTTCTTTGTACAGAAACCATCAGCTATCTTTTTGAAGAATGTAAACCATGTGACTTATGACATTTAGTGAATGTACTTGCTAAAAAATAACTTTGTCAGAGTAAGAGGCCCACTGAACTATCTTTACATATTATCTTAATGTAAGAGTTTTAAAGGAATTGTTGTGGTGTGTGTAGTCACAGAGCCCCCATCTTTATTTTTACCAAGCTGTTTGTAATTATTCAGAGTTGTTCCCACCATTATCAAAGCTGTACTTGAGCCACTCACAGCAGCTCTAAAAGAAATGGCCAATAGGTCACTTGTTTGCACCAGGCAGTCTGGGAAGCTGCTAAGACTGAGGAAACTGTTGTTGGACCACATGTATTCCAAGAAAATTTCAGGCTGGTTAAAGCATACTGTCCCTCCAACGTGAAAAAGGCCAAAGATAGACTTAGGAAAGCTTTTCCCATATTGTGCTGGAGCTCTTCATGTTGTTTTTCAATTGACATATGAGTAAGGTGGAGGTTTTTGTAAAAGTAAAGTATGATTTCATGCATGGCTATCTAGTCCTGAATGAGTCATCCATAGTATTTTAGTGTCCACGCCCCACTAATTTCTGGTTTTCTGTCTTTTGTGCATTTATTTATTTTTCTTCATTTTGTTCATTTCCGAATTTAATCCTTAAATTTTAGTGTCTATATATAGGTATTTAAGATATTATAATAATAGCATTTTGTCAAAACACTAACCACAGTGGGTTGAATGATCAGTAATAAAATTTGGTCTGTGCTGATGGGCTGGCAAGAAAATGTATACAGGAAAAATGCCATTTATTTACCTTGATGTGAAACCCCAACTTTTCAAAAATAGATTCAATTTTGCCCCTGCTGAATAGCAAGCAGCTTAAATAGTGGTTCAAGACTGAATTTCTCTCTTCAGGTGTTGAGCAGTAAGATTTTCTGGCTTAGTCATTTCTGAAAATAAATACCTTTACAACTGAAAGTGTTTTTATCTGACACAGACAAAGAGGAAAAAGTAAGATATAAAGCCATTGTACATATTGTTTAAGCATTCAGATTTGTTCTTTTTTTGTTTAATATGCTGTCTTAAAATTTTATGGTTTGCCAAATGTTAGAGGCCAATCTGGAAATGCCTCCACTGTGGTGGACAAATATCCCTGTGCAATCCCTCGAGCATTCTGGCGCAGACATAAACAGTTCTACAAATTTCCAGTACTGCTGTGTAAGTGGGAGGATAGTTATATTATTCCAGCAAAGACAGGTGGGATCCTGAAGAAGCATGCCCTGTGTTAAATCTTTTATCCATAGACTAAGTGTTTGCTATTTATCTGATTATATTTTCCATATTTTCCCTCTCCTTACCTGGTAATCACTGAAATCAGTAAGAATAGCACACCTTGAAAAATGCGCCTTTCAAAGGGAAATGTCATGTGTTACAGACATCATTTCAAATTTAGACTTAAAGTACAATTTTCCCAGAAATATATGAATTTTAAACCTGAGAGTTCAGGAATGTGTCACTTGTCTCGTGTATTATGGAGCTACTGGATGAATTTGGGGACCAGATTCTGTCTATATACATTAAGTGGATATCCATATCAGTCATATTATATTATTCATTTTCTTATTTTTATCAGTGATGCTGAGAAATTTGACTTTCATGGAGAATTTTCATTAGTGCTGATGAATTTCTCATTTGGATTTTGCCAATTGAAAACATTTGAGTTGATCTTGGCTAGGCACTTGGCTTTACTTCCTCTTCCATGGTCTTGGAAAATACACAAAGAAACCCCTTAATAGCATCCTTTCTTTCCTCTCTTCAGGTCAAACAAAGTGGGAATTTCTCACTCTGTAAAGCGTGGCTTCAAAAAGCTTATTAAGGATAGGAGATGTGTCTTTATTGAATTGTTCCATATTCATATTCGAAAGGACCAGGTTCTCCTTTCCTAACAATGAATTCACAGGCTTGTACTAACTTAGGAAGCGTGGTGATCCTTTTCCATCTGAACTCCAGACTTTATAGGGACAGTACTTTATGCATTAGAGCAAGAGGACTAACAAACAACTTGCAGAGGTGATACCCTCTTGTTTCAGACAACACACATGATCCACTAAACTATTTTCAGTGCAAATTAATTTTTGATAGGCAGGTCTGCATCTGATGTATGTGATAGTTGCACTTTTGGTCTTGCAGTGGGCAAGGTGCTGGGACAAACCTGACATGCCACGAGAAGTGGCCTGCAAAAGGTTATAAAGTCCATCATGAAAATTAAAATCCTTCATAAATTTGCTGCAGCATTTAGTTCATTTTCAACAAGCTGAATGCAGTAGCAACTTCTCTTCAAATAAAGTTGAGTCAACTTTCTAGAGAAAAAAGTAACAGGAATACTCCCTTTGACTCCTTTTGTTTTGGTCTGTCTAGTTAGCCATTAATGTGAGATCTACCTGCTGTAGGCCTTAACAAAACCAGAAATATTAAAAATGCATTTTTTGTTTTATTTTATTCTACATTTTAATTATCCACAAAACTGGCAATATAAAATAATTTATGAATTGGACAAACCTGCAAAAGCAGTCATTCTGCCTCCATTCCTTAAATCTGCACCATTTGTGTGGAGTTTAAACTTGTCTCATCTCCATTGTGGATATTGCAGTCTTCTGGGCAAGAAAAAGGAGGGTGAATGTGCTGCCTGATGGAGGCAGGACTAGGGGGGTCTTTCACTACAGAAAAAGGAACATTGTGCTAGACCGCATATGCATCCAGACGAGGAACAGGAGAGGTTATCAGGAGGAAGAGCATTCCGCTATTCCTACTTGCTCCACAGATTTGCCTTATCTTCTTGTTTCCGGCCTAAACAATGGATTTAGTGTTCCTTGCTGAGACCATGAAAACCCCTGCATTGAGCCTGATGGATGTGCTTCATGTACTGTAAGAGGATGTTCCTCTGGAGAAAAAACTCCTTTAAAATTACTAAGTTGCACTTATACTGTCGTCCTCAAAGGTGAAACTGCTGAAGTATGTAGTATTAATTCCTCATTGAGGAAAGGGATTATAGAAATTCAGGCTTTGCATCTGAAAAATATTAGAAGATGCTCTTTTCATCTCAATTGTAAGACCAAATTTTAAGAAAAATACAAAGTAGTTTTCAGAAACAATAAAATACATGAAACCTTTCCATTTAAAAGCAGTTCATCCCTATATCTAGTCTAAGATATTGTTCTCTGTGATGTTTGATTCTTCAATGAATACAAATGGCTGGAATGAAAAGTTCGTTAACATTTGTTTGCTGAAAAAACAAAGATAAAATTTTTATTCCACGTCACCTCTCTTTCTGTTTGTGCCTGCAAAGCCTCTGTCACTTCTACTGTGTTGATGACGGTCTGCTAGCACTGGGGTGAGATAGTGTCCTCTAATTTCCTGTCTGACTGAATAAATACCTTTGCAACATCCCTAGCAAATGCTGCCTCTTTCTCCAGTGACTGTAGCAGTGCTGTGCTGATCAAAGACCGCTGGGCTTGAAGATGGTGTGTCACCACCTCCTCCTGCACAGTCCCCAGCCCCGAGTCACCCGGCTTGCTCATTGTTGGTGTTGCTCCTCCTGCTACATTGCACAGCTACTTCTTAATCTCTTCCAGACTGAAGCAAAGATTTTTGTCTCCTGTTGTTACTGATGGCTAATAATTCCTAGACTTTCTTCAGAACACAAGTTTCTTCAGTGCTCTGAAAATGAGTATTTTCAGCACATAAAGTAGCAGTAATGGGGAACACTAAGCATTGCGAGAATAGTTTTTGACAAGGCTATAAATTAATCTCTTAATTTTTAAATGTATTGCCACTATTATTGCTCTTTAATTTTAAACAAAGTATGCTTCATGGAATCTAGTATGCACACTAACATTTCTAGGCATACCGTAAAAAAGCAAACAAAAAAATCAGCAGTTTTTTACCCCAAATGTTTAGCAGTCCTAATCTGGCATTATTAAAAATTAAAATAGAAGTGTATTTTTGGAAAGAGAAGTGTGTGAGAAATTTTGAAGTTCAGTTCTTGAGGACAAATCCAAGAACTTCTCTTTTTTAGCTGAAATTGTGGAAGCAGAGATGTAGTGAATGTTGCAGGTATGACTGGGAGAATGACAAGTCTGAGCCGGAGAAGTTCAGGAAAGGCTCCACTGTTGGGGGATATCACAAAATTGAGGAGTATTGTCATTACTCATTGCTTTTTGATGCCTTTTGGTTTTTTAAAATTTTTGCTTAAATAAGCACTATCTATTGACAAAGGAGATGAACCCCTTTTACTTCTATGTTCGACTGTATAACACTTCTGATACACGTTTTTGTACCTATGTGTTGGCACACATGACTTGTTCTGCCATAACCCCATTTCCTTGCTCATTCTTGCCTATGCTGGCCTGAAAATAACATCTCCTTTTCTTTATTAGAGGCGTTGTAACCATCATTCGTAAGACAAATTTAAATTTAATTTAAAGAGCAGTATGGATAGACTGGATAAAGAACATGGATAGACACAAACCATAAGCCTTATTTAACTGTGAAGTAGATTCCTTGCTCCTCAGTCATTGTTGGCCTAACACTTTCTCTGGTTTTAAAGTTATGCTGTTTTCCATTAG
>VYZQ01022085.1:0-33942 GCA_013400655.1 Mystacornis crossleyi
TTGTTTTTCTGTTGTTGTTGTTGTGCTGCAGTATGACACTTTTCCAGTAGTTATCTTGATCAAATTTACATTTTCCCCATTTTGGAAATATTTTATTTGCTCTTGTGAGCAAGTCTGTTCTTGCTTTAGTGTGGAGTTTTTTCATATTTTTTTAATTTAAAAACAAAACAAAACAAAAAAAAAACCTGAACAGATGTTATTTTTCAAATGTGAGCTTAATTCTGTACAGGCCACAAATGTATATGTGAAATTAGGATAACTTTCTTTGTTACACGAAATTCTTTCTTCAGGAGGAAACTAGCTGTAATTATCCTGTATATCGCAGTGTGCAGCTGGAGTTAAATTTGACAAATTTAAGCAAATTTAACAGGCTATTTTTGAGAATCTGGCCCACATTACAGAGCACTGTATGACTAAAAGTACTCATTGAAAGTTCACAAAATAAAGTGTGTGCAATATGCAAGCAACAAAAAAAAAAAAAAAGGTGTTGAAATGTGGACACATAAAGAAATAACTCTTACCTGTTTCTCTGCATTCAGTGATAGCTCATCCATTCGGGCATCTGTACTTGGTCAGATGAATCTCATGCCTTAATTGTATCCAGTCCTTGTGCTGCACCTGTGAAAGAGAGGGTCTTGTTCACAATGTTCATGGTGTTTAAACTGAACAAGTCACAGCAGAAGGTTTAGCAGAATTTACTCATGAGGTGTTTGCACATTGGAATTACTGAGAAACAATGGAATGCCATGAGGTGAAAGGAAGAGAATTGAGCTACGTCATTTAATTTTTTTCGAACAAAATTTACCCTTTTTGTTTCCTGTGAACTTAAATCCAGTGTCTGTCCAATAAAATCTTAGGTACATGCCATGCCTCAGGACACCAGCCAGCATAAAGCAATCCTTTAACAGCAAAGAGTGCACTCAACAATAAATTCAAATAAATTAGTTGTCCTGGCCAAACATGCTGTGTCCAGTACTGTATTAGGTATTGGATTATTCTGATACAGAACTCATAGACTGCAGTACTTTCATTTTTACATCATTTAAGACTGACTATCCATTTGCCATTTTTTATACGATGAGCCTAACAGAGGGCTTCCTTAACTTCTTTTTCAATGCAGATTCCTACAGGATCCAAAGATGGGTCTTAAGTAACAAACAGACCCCCTTTATCCAGAATCAGCTGAGATTTACCATGAGGAATAGCTGGGACTGTGGAGGTGCCTAGTGAGACTGCAGTACCCACAGCCATTTCCATGTCAGAATGACCCCATGGGACCACATCAGCCACCAAGGTAAAGCAGCACAGAACATACTTGGTATTGTATTGATGAGCAGTTCCTCATTTCCAGCTGGCCCTGTTGCAAACTGCAGCATTTATTGAACTGTTTTACCTCAGCTGATGGAAAGGTTCTGTGGGCAGCTCAGAATTTCTCTTATGAACACAGGGTACCTGTAATTACCCTGTCATGGGCTCATTCTGTCTTGGAATATTCCTTCAGAGAGTGAAAAGCAGGACTTGCCTCTAATCCAGTCCAACTTTCTTTAGTTAAAATCATAATAAAAAGTCTGTCTTCCACTGCATCTTCCAGGAAAAGTACTAAAAATAGCAACACTTGTGGCATTTGCACATGGTTGAAGAACTGTATTCTGTTAAACAGTTTTCTTCCAGAATACCCTTTTTCACCAACTGTAATGGATCTTTCCTGAATAAATGGCAAAGATGATTTTTTTTTTTCAATAATAGTACTATAATTATTTTTTGAGCATGAGGGAAAGATGTGTTGGGCTGGGCTAACTCTTAGTAGGGCAATGATCTTGAAATCTCCTGGGGAGACAAATGAGTCAGCTCTGAAAAGAAAAAAAAAAAAAAATTCCCTAAAACTACAATGAGGTAAAAAGGGAAGAACTGTCCATACTGTGCCAAGGAGCTCTAACAAAAACCCAAAAGAGTTGCGTAAGACAGTGCCAGGTACTTACAGCTCACACAACTCTTCTACCATCATATCCATCATGTATTTAGTAGTGCACACTGCTCATCCGTGAGTGCTGTATATAGTTCCTCAGATTATGGACCAGGGTATGTTGAACATGTTGTGGTTATGAAATATTTGTCTATATGTACATAAAGACTTGTAAATAGAATGTATATGCTAATGTCGGATTTTTCAAACCTACAGAATCTATTACCAACAACACTAATGGGATTTCTTTGCTCCACTGGCTTTTAAAATTTTTAGTGGCATGCACTATGTGTGTATAGTTCTTCCCAAACTTCCTTGGCTTGTTAGCTGGAAAGGGACAGCCTCTCTTTTCCTCCACTGGTAGAGAAAGTATTTTCAAACTGGCTCAGAGAAAGCTGCCTGCTCACCCTTCTGCTGCCACCTCACCCAAGCCCTTCCTGCTGATTCTCTTCCATTCAGCTAATTACTGTAGAAATCAGTGATCCTAAAGGAGAAGCACGGTGCCCATGAGCCAGCAGAACTAGGAAGATGTAGTCCACGCTGTAAAGAGTTTTGAGTTCCTCTGCTGAAATCACCAAAGATGTTTACAGCGTGTATAAATTATTTTCTTTCAAATAGCCATTTATAGACAGCTAGGAGGTTAAAATGAGGGAAATTTTCAAGGGAATATGAGTAAGGATATGCCAACCTATAGTATAAAAAGAATTTTAGAAGGGAAAAACAACAAAAATGGTTGATGAAAAGCCCAAGGTTAAAAAATGGATTAAAGTATATTTCCATATTTTATATGTGAAATAATGTAACACCAGTTCAGTGAAACCTACTTGTGTGTGTGTTTCGTTAAATATCCTACATGAGTATATCTTACTTTCCTTTCCACAAGAAATTTCCCAAGTACCTATCTCTTCCACAGAGGTTTAGCTGATATTTTCATACTGGAATAATTAAACTGGAATAAAAAATGCAAGTTCTGACAGTGAAGATACAGGGGAAAAAAACAGAATTAAAACGATCAGTCTCAGAGTAATATAAAGTTTTCACATCCGTTCTCCTTTGTTCCTGTCCAAAATTTTCACCTAGATCTGAGAATTTTGACTAGTTCTGCTCTCATCTCAGTGCCATCTCAGAAACTCCTGAATCTGTAAACAGCTATGTGTTTGTTCAGCTTAATTCATACAAAAAGGCTGATTTGAATTTATACAAGAGTGGAGTTAGGCATAATCAAAATCCCTATAAAATATTTGTAAGACAGCATGAGATAATATATTTTGCCTTACTATACTAACANATAGTGACTTTCTTGAGGAACCTAAATAAACAGTAAAAAGTAGAACTCTCCAATTAATATTGGCTTAGAAACCAAATTTTCAGTTTTCTCTCATTCAGACTGAGCTTTAACTGAAAATTAAGAGGCAAAAAGGAAATGCGTAATAGGATTATTACTTTTTTCTTTGAGAAGCTGGGTGCTCTGAGCTGTATAATTTACCATCACATTCTCTTTGTGTACAATAGGATTAGCTGAAAAAGATAAAGTGCAGCCAGTGCTCCAAATCTGTAGATTACTTTAGTCACTAAATGTCAGTTTGGGAAGTTCCATTTTTTCTTGGGAAAGTTCTGCTCCAAAACACCCGGTGTTTCCAAACCCTGCTGAATGATTTTAACAAACATCTTGATTAATTCCTGGGAGAGTGATGTGACTGTGAGGAATTAAAAGTGTCTGTGTCAGTAGGCAATAGTCGTGCTGTGATCCAAATTTGTGGGAGTTTGTTACTGACTTCCGTGGCAGTGGGATGAAGCCCAATGTCCGTATATTCTGTAGGTAGGCTTCAGCTCTGCAGACAGACTCTCCTTTCCTGCACCCCACTACTTTCATGGGTAATTTATTGTTAGAGAACCAGCACTTACTGGGACACAAGCTGTCTTGTCATTCAAATGGATTGCTAAAACTTTTTGCTGGTTTTACTTTTTCTGCTGAAGCATTTCAGGTTGGTCCCTCAGGGTACGATCCAAAGTCAGTTGTATCCATAAGAACAGGTCAATTGACTGAAACAGGTTTTGAATCAAAGGTTTCTGCAGGTTTGTGTGGAACATATGGCCTCAGTTAATGGGGAGGAGAGTGCACTGAGCCTAAAAGACAAGGCTGCTACCTCAGGGATGTGATCAGATAGGCTGTGGTCACCTTCAACATGGAAAAGATAAACTGCAAGGTACAAAAGTTGCGTGCTTCAGTGTTTGTTGTTTCCTCTGGAATGGGCAGTCAACTCTGACTTTGGAATTAGTAACCTAAATGACCTACACATCTAATAGGGTATCTAGCAGAAATGGTCTGGGTTTGTGGGGGTGTTTTCCCCCAATAATCTCCCAAACTTCTGGATTTAAATTCAGGATGAAACCACCATCCTCATCAAACAAACAGAACCTACAAGACAAATAGGACTTTTCTAGCTTTCTCCTTTCTTAAACATAAACCATGATGCAATATAATGTCCCTTTTATAATACAAGTTATGGGTGATGATTTGCCTCTTAGAACAAGCTGCTTCATACTCCTGGTGCATTGCAGTCTCAAGTTTTGAGATTTGCCAGGTAATCAATGGCACAATAGCAAATAAAATAACAAATGCCTTCTTAGTGGTTCCATTTATTGGATTCTTTCCTTAATTCCCTATCTGAAGAAAACCATCCTACTCCAAGATTCCTAATAAAGAAACCTATAAGCGTTTTACAGCTTAACGGCCATGATTCCCTATCTCCCGAAGAAACAGTTAGCTTTGAATTGGCAGAGTAGCATTTTTCTACCATTTCTTCTGCAGCAATTTCTTCTCCCAACTTTTCTAAGAAAGGTTGAGAGGTCTGTTTCACACTAAAAGTGGGAAAAGTTGTTTCTTTGTTAACT
Organism: Mystacornis crossleyi; assembly: GCA_013400655.1. NCBI lineage: Eukaryota > Metazoa > Chordata > Aves > Passeriformes > Timaliidae > Mystacornis > Mystacornis crossleyi. Next base: position 4,859 of record VYZQ01022085.1, read on the forward strand.
CTGGTGACAGGATTCAGTGTTTGTTGCTCTTACCTATAGCCTTCCATCTGCTTCTGTTGAGGCCAATATCAACATTCTCTGGTGATATCAGTTACATCACACACAGCAGTGCCGTGACTGAAAACCCAGAGACAGAAAAAGGGCTCATTCTTCTCTGCTGTGGTATAAATCCTATTGACTTCGGGAACTCCTCTGCACTTCTCAGGATTGCACCTTCAATTTAGCAAGGAAAAAAAAAAGTCTTTAAAAGATCATGTGAAACCCTGTTTACTGAGAGGCAATAGTTTATTTTCTAGCAAAGCAACATTCATTGATCTAGTTGGAATTAACAGTTTTAATTTTATCATCACTTAAAAAAAAAAAAAAACAAACCATTTTGACTTTCAGAAAAAACAAAATACAAAAAGAGTATTTTACTACCTTCCAAACATTAGCTTTGATTTACTTTTGGAAGATAACGTGGTTGGTATGTTTTCTCAGGATAGCCTCTATCTATTTCTGTGTGTTGGTTTTAAATGTATCTGAATTAAAAGGGGTTTTAATCTCTGTCTCTTCTGTGAAATTAGATTGTACAAAACTAAATATGACTGCTCTTCATAGTTTGCTGTTCTAGCATAGCCATAAAATGTATCAATGTATGTGTATATATGAATAAATATTTGATGACGGACACTTTAGATTATATATTTAAGCAGCCATGTCAAAACTTCAGATGTAGATGGCTTCAAAAGCAATGGTATACTCATAATACTTGCAAATTATTTTACAAAATCAAACCATGGCCTCAGCACAGATCTCATATTCTTACCAGTAGTCTGAAACCCACCTTTTCTTTCAAGACCCCTGCTAAGGTTTGTTTTGCCATTGCTTCTTTAACCAAGACGTATTTGAATAATGACAACTACCTGTGGCTCAGTCTTCAGCACTCACCTCCCAGCAAAGCAGCCCTGGTGCTGCAGCACCAGAGGCTCTGCGTTGCTCCTCCATCAGTCTGAACTCGTGTGGCACTGAACTGCTCGTTCTGGGAGACTGAACATTGCACAGCCAGTGTCGATGCTTCCCCCTGGGACTGCCTCACTCTTCAAAATTACTTTTCCTCACCTACTAGATCTCCCACACACGTCCCACTGCATTTTCTTTTTGCCCGTGTATAACAGTACTGTAGGAATATCCATGAAATAAAAAGCTTACCCTACTGATTTGCAGTCCCAAGGGGAATTTACATTAGACGTGAAGTTGTTATTATTTACCGAAAAGTGGTGTTGTCTTCTTTTCTTTATTGTTATGATTCTATTCCTGCGATGCTATGATGTTTCATGTAAATTTTCATGTGCTGGCATGCCTACAAATTAATAGTGTAATAGAATGCTCAGCTCTCAACATTAGAGTGTTTTTAAGGTGAATTGCATCACATATGCCATCTCTTTGCAGAAAGAATATGGGGTTTGGCAAAACTACCTGCTGAGCAACATAATGAGATTTTTGTACAAAGTACAAGTTATTGATTATTATTGTATTTTATTTTTCTATGATTTCCTAAGAGGCATTATCAGGTCTTACAGATGGGGTAAGCCTGTTTATTAAGATATTTATTAGCAAATAAAAGTTACAGTACTGGTGGTTATTTTTGAGTTAATGGTGTTTGTTTGCCCCTAAGTTACTGATATAATGATCCACAGTGAAGCCTGTCATACATGATCATGCAAAAAAACCCCAGCTGCTTAACACAGGCTGGTGTACTAATAAAGATGGACCGGCAATATGCTCCAACACTTGAGATGCTTCGGGGTGGTGTTGTTTTTTTCAGCTAAAAATTGCTTTTCTGTGCTTACCACTGAGCATTTATGCTCAAAAAGCACACACAGTTCACAGCATCAGGGAAAAAATTGTGCACATTAAAAGTTGCAAACAGCAGTGCTCTCTCCTTCTTGGGAAACACTGTGAATCTGAATTTTAAATGGCTTTTAATGCGCTATTAAGATTCTGCAGTACTGTTCACCCTCCTCATGGTGATTCACTGAGCCATGCAACTCCTTCTCTAGTGTTTGTCAAGGCTTTCACTGACAAAAGCAGTTTTAAAACTGATCATATTATGTAAATAATGCCAGGGCAACGCAGCACGATTCACAAAGAAGTGAATGCCATCTACAATAACCAGGCCCTACTTCAAAAAGCTTAAAGTTATAATGAGCCTTTCATTGCACAAAATCACGTGCATGCAATGCAAAGCTGAAGAGAAGTAGCTGTAGATTAACAGGAAATGAATGTCAGATGCCCACAGTCCATTACATCTTGCTTATTTTACATGGGTAGAGCTTTCTCACCAGGGACTGTCACGTTTAGCACAGTGTCTATAATGAAGAATGAATATTTCATTTTAGATCTGGTTACAGAAATGCCTTTGCCATTCTGTGTTCTCCACTGAATTCTGAACTGCTCCTCAGATAGGGACTGATTTCAGATAGAGACAACACCCTTCTCTACCTTACATATACCTCACAACCTGATTAGCTTTTAGACCGTGCTTCATCACAGTTTCGCTGTGGGATTTATGCTCCCTGCCTTTTCTTTCAGTGGCTCATAATGCCACTACAAGGGAATCTCATCTTTTAGTCGGAACCTTCCTGATATAGGAAATATGAAAGCACAACTGCAATTTACCTCAAACCTCTAATAATAATGAAAGCAACAATAAGAATTAGAAAGCCAAACAGCAGACAAAATACCTGTAGTATTTTTGAGCTTTAAAATCTATACAAAGTGCATTATAACTGAGAGCTCCTGACAATATTTTTAACAAAAAGGACTGTCCGCTGTCAAACAGTTGTTTCCTCTGCTCTCCCTCCTCTCCCTGGGGCAGAAGTTGGGACTGTAGTCTAAAACCTGCATTCAGCATACCGGAAACTAGACTGGAGTTTTTCAGAATGAAGGGATGGAGCTCCAGGAAGGAAATTCGCTTCTTCCAGGCAAGGAGCAGCACAGACCACCTTTTGGGAAGTGGGAACAGAACCGTGCACTCCACCCCTCAGTCATTGTTTATCTTTGTTCGAAAGTGACGGGCAAACCCAAAAAAGGCACTTAAAATGTGGAATTACAGAAATCCCAGACTGCAGTGAGGTAGAGCATAGGGGACTGGGTTATCCCAGCTGGCTTGGACTTCCAGGCCAGGCAGGATGAGTACAGAACAGCGTTTACATCCTGGGAATCCCTCAGCAGTGGTGGGAGGGTGAAGGAAACTCCTGCTGCTGTTCCAGCTAAAAAGGGGAGAGGTCTTTGGTCAGCATACAGTAAATGGAGCACCATGGGAAGCCACAGCGCTCACTGTTACAGAACGCAGGACAGTTTTGGGAGCTAAATATGTGGTAGAAAAGAGACGGGGTTTTAGTCCGTATGTGCTCCTCTTCAGTGCTCGTTTTAAGTGTTTTAAGTGATTTTACATTTGTGCAGCATACCTAGAACCAGCCTGACGGGACTCTGCTACGCAGCGAAAAAAAAAATTCCAAAGCGTATTTGTAACCTCCGTGCCTGGCCTGGCCAGGCTGCCTTCTTCCCACAGCCCTGCTGCTGCCATTGCCCCAGTGATGTGTGGATTTGGGATTTTCCCAGCTCCGCCAAAGCGCCCGCTTCGGAACGGGCGGCGCTGCGAACACCTCGGGTGTCCGTTCGTATTTAGCGGTTTCCCTCTTAAGGATTGTGTTAATCGCAATCCTCAAGAGGATTTATCCAGGCACTCTTGTTGCTGCTATGCAAGGAAAAGGGGCAGTGGTTGGAAAAAAAAACACTCCATAAGCGCACGACACGGAGAATGAAGGGGACGTCCCTGAGCCCCCCGCCCCCAGGTCCTCTCCGCCCCACCGCCGCAGGGGGCGTGGCCTCGGGCTGGCCCCGCCCCAGGTCCTACCCCGCGATTGGCCGGAAGAGGCGGTGCGGGCGGGATGGCGGGACGCGATTGGTGGACCGGGGAAGGGGCGGGGCTTCAGTTACCTCGGCAACGGCGGCGGCGGCGGCGCGCGGGCCCGGCCGGCGCTTCCCGGGCCCAGGTCGGTGCTGCGGCCGCGGGGACGCGGGGCCGCTCCGGGGAGGGGTGGCCGTGAGCCGGCCTGCCCGGGGGGACCTTGTGCCGGCCTGGGAGAAATGACCCGTGGCCGCTGCCGGCTGCCGGGGCGGCTCGAGGCCTTGTGCTCCTGGAGGGAGGGAGGGAAGGCCGGTCGTGGCGGCTGCGATCCCGAGCACCCGGGTGTTGTCCCGAATTAGGTCCTTTTGCCCGGTGTGCCAGAGGCCGAGCCGCGCACAGAGCCGAGGTATTTGATTTATTTATGGTTCTGCGCAGGATGGGGCGCTGGGCAGCAAATCCACCAAGCCAGCACGGCGACTACCAAAGCTTTTCACTGTTTATGCATTTTAGCAAACAGAGATAGTAATGTTCGCTGACTGCAAGTCACCTAGTTCTCCTAATTAATTAGTATCCTGTGTTCTGTTGGTTAATGATTCTCTGTTTCCCATGCTAATTAGTCCGTATGCTCCGTCTTTCCCTTCTTTTGAATCGGAGACCACTGAAATACACCCAGCCCTAAACCCAAACAGGGCAATTCTACCGAAGAAATTCATTTGTCTTTCTAACACCTGGACATCACTTAGAACTTGTTTGTTGGCTGCGCTCTATTTCATGGATTAAATCTCCTTTGTTGTTGATGAGGTTTGAAAATAGACAAAGATCAGACATGAAAGAACATCCTTTCTTAAGAAAAAGGCTTATAGAGTTTGCTGATAAGCTCCTGGACCAAACTGTGGCTTAAATAATTCTGGAAATGTCTGATGTGTGCTGTATAGTGCTGTAGGCAAAATATCAGCCGGCAAAAAAAGAGAAAAAATAAAAGGCACCTCTGCCAGCTGTAACTGCTGTAACTTCACAGATGAGAAAAAACATGAAAAAAGGGGCAGGGCAAGAAGTCGAGGGTAAATTTCTTTCCTGCTGTGTTCTTAAATAATGACTGCCAACTGGTAGGAAAATTTGCTAGAAACACATGGGTGTAATTGAAATGTTGCTAGGATTTTGGATTTTAGAGTAGGGTTTTGAATTTGAAAGTGAAACCCTAGAAGTATTTTTAAGGGCTTGTATTTCCTCCTGTTTCATTTCAGGAGTGTCTACAATGTATTTTTTTGACTCTATCATCTAGAATATATAGCTGAAGCTCTTGGTTGGGTAAGAAAGTAATGTGTCTTGGAGCAGGGTTTTGTCAGGTTAATTTGATAATAAACAGCCTTCATCTGCTTTCAGAGTTGTATATATGGAGTAGGAAACGAGTGGGGCATAAAACAAAGGGAGTTAGAATGAGAGACTCACTATAACTAATGTTGGGTTTGTTTAACCTGGTAATAACTATGGCTAGCTGTAATGCACAAAGCACTCTGTAGATCACTACCAGTCCTGAATCAAAATGCACTCAATAAAGCTCTAAAAAAGATCTGTACTTAAAAATGAAAAATCATCTTTTAGCCAGAATGATTACTTATATGACCTTATTAAATGCCAAGTTTTAAAATTATTAAAAAGCAGTTAATCATCATTTTGCAATCAGTTAGTGAAAAAGTGTGATCAGAGATTTGTTATTTATGGGGGGTTTTTTACCTTTTCCCCCTCCTGCTATGATTGCCACGGGTAATTAAGCTTGCAACCCGAGGTGTCCAGTGCTGTGTGTTTTTATTTTAATAAGAAAAAAATCAGCCTTCACTACTCCAGAAAACTGCTCTGACTTGAATTAAATGCTTTATCACTGAAGGCATCTCAAATATTTCAGTTATCTGATTGCTGAAATTATTTCTAGTGGAATTCATTCAGGACAGACAAGGGTTATCCTCTTTGCAGAGCGTGTTTAGCCAGGTACTGCAGGGGAACACGTGCTGTAAGCTCCTTTGAATGTGCCACTGCCAGGTAACTTCAGCCAGAGTCTGGGCAGCAGTAGAGGCTTGGCATCTCCCTGACGTGTGGGTGAATGTTTTGGTGCCTGTTAGATCTATTTTTATCAGTTTCTATTTGTAGTGAATGAAGAGTTCCTAATTTATACGTCAATATCGGCAAAACCTGTCAGAATTAGAGTTTGAATTGAATCAACAGAGGGTGCTTTATTCATTCATGGTTCAGTAAATTATGTAGCAGGTGCTGAAGAAGGGAAGGAGTGTTTTGTTGTCTGAATGATGGACTGCTGACAATTTGAGGAAAATAAAATGGCCCTCCATTTTTTTTTTTTCAGCTCAGTTTGGTGGGAGCGCTGGTGGCACTGCAGTTGTGCCCCTGTTCGGGCTGCTCAGAACGATGACAACGCTGCTGCCCCGTGAATCAAGGACATTGTGTGATATAGACAGGGCTATAAACAGCCAGTCTACTTTTGTATCGAGGCCTCCTGGCTGTAATCAGCTTAGCCTCCATGTGCTTATGTGCGGAGCAGCCTCTGGGACAGCGTTTGTGTCGGGTCCTGCTCACACCATCCTCTCGGGGGTGTGAGGCTGCTCAGCCCCATGCCCACCCTCAGTGCCAGCGCTGCCTTGCATGTCGCACTTCTCCACCAGCCATTCCCCGCTCTGACTCCCTGAGCAACAGGTGATCCCTGTGTTTTTGATCCACAGCCATGGGATTGTTCGACAAGCTGGCAGGATGGCTCGGGCTGAAGAAAAAGGAGGTTCACGTCTTGTGCCTTGGCTTGGACAACAGCGGCAAAACAACGATCATCAATAAACTTAAACCTTCAAATGTAAGTAGCCTGCTTGGTTCGCTCCTGGGTGTTTGTTTAGTCTGGGTTTGCACGCTGTTATACTGGATGGGCCCATGGAAAAGATGTGAAGAGCTTGTGATTTAGTACAGTGGAACAAACGTATTTTAAAATTTTCCAGCTAACTAAAACTAGGGGTAAGCATTCACATGTATATTATTTTCCAAAAAAACCCACTGTTGATGTGGCACACTTTTGGTAAGATCACCCAATAAGGAAGGGTTTATGATGGCTGAAATCAGGATCTGAAACAGTCGCTTAAATCACTTAGTTGCCACAGGATTCCACTTACAAGTGATGTTGAACATTTAGGATTAATACAATTGTACAACAGTTTATCATGTTTATTTTAATCTCTTCCTGAAAAATAATAAGTGCCTAAGAAACAGTAAAATAAGAAATAATGTGAAAATGAACATTTAAGGGTGATGTCACTATTTTTAAAGCAGAATAAGTACCATTAATACTTGCATTTCATTCATCTAGGGAAAAGTGTTTGAGGCAACTAGGAGTGCATAGTAATCTGAGAAAAAACAAAAGTAGGATTACTTTGTTCCTAGATATGTTTATGGACTAGAAACAGATGAATTTTGGTGGGCATGTTAAATAGTTATATGCATCTGGGAAACTGATTTCTGCTGTTTATATCAGGACACAGCTTTTTTTAATTATTATTAGTTTTCATTTAATTTTACCTGATGAGTCCACGGGACATTGTTTAAAAACTGTGACATGGTGAAGAGTCTGTTACTCTTCCATTCCTGGCAATTATTCTTCCACTGAAAGTTGAGTAGAGTTATAAACAAAGACTATAAACTGCTTGCTATCTGCTGCCAGTTGTTTGAGGGGAAGGCTACAATTTGTACCTGGCAAATTGTATCTTTATGTAATTTTTGAGACCATTTTTTAGAGGGTTTTTATGTCATGCCTTAAGCAATAAAGGATTCCTAACTAGAGTTGAACACGGACTTGAAGATTTATCACAATAATGGGCACTAGAGAAGGTCTCGGGGGAATTACATGAGTAGAATAAATAGGATTTGTTTGTAATGAGAACTTACTTCATTTAACGTGTTGCTTTAGGAGGATAACTTTGCGTCCAACTTGTGTTAAGTCCTACCCTTGCAAGACATGCCAAATATTCTAGCATGCAACAACTGTCATTAGATCAAAGTAAATAAAATTGTTTATTTTTAGTAAGTTCAATGGACAGGTGATTTGGAGCTCTGGGTCAACTCAGTCTTCTTAAGAGCTGCTGCTTTGCCCCAGGAGCAATATATTAAGGCCTGGCAAATGCAAATATTTTTCCATCTGTCAGCAGTTGTTTCTTCTGGACCTGCCTATGGATGATGTTTGGAATAAGGGGCTCTAGGAGTCTGTGCAAGGATTGCATGTCACTTTCTCAGACAGCTCTGTAATCTTGGGATGTGACCTTTCTTCCTGCTCTAATATCGATGCTTCTTAGAGGAGCTATTCTTTTCTCCCAACTCAGCTGATAGGTTCCTTGGCCAGCTCAGTAGTAAATCAGTTATCAGACAGGTCTCTTAATAATGCTTTGTGTTTTGGCAAACAGCACAGCAATTCCGATAGTGTTGACTCTATTCCCCAGAAAATACAAATCCTTGATTCTGAATTACTTTCCTTTTCTGGGAACTTTTTTAATATTGCACAGTTTGGAGAAAAATAGATCTGTAATGTATTCATGTTTCAAATATATTTCAGTATTTGCCTTTTCTAATTTGATTGTAAAATTTATACTTTCTTTCCTTCAAAGGCCCAAACTCAGGACATCGTTCCAACAATAGGATTCAGTATAGAGAAATTCAAGACTTCAAGGTAGTACTTTCTTTCTTCATTAGCGGTAGTAATTATTATACAATAGTTGGTCTTAATTATCTCTTTCAGTGGCTTTGTAACTGAGTATCATGTGTGGTGATGTACTGGCATGATAGTGCAGTTAGTTGAAATGTAGTACCCACGAGACCTAATCGTGATCCAGGACTGAGTGTGTTAGAATATAATGTGTGTTTTGTGCTGCTATGAAGCTATTATATTAAAAAAAAAAAAGAATTAAAGGGTTTTTAGTTTTTTTGCGGTGGTGTGTATAAACATCTGATCCCTGTCTGTTGAGAATTTCAGAATAGGGCACTGTTACAGACTGGAGGAGAGACAGCTGCTGAGGTGGCAGCCTATATTCCACTCTCAATCTGGTAACCTAAATTAAGCACTCTCACTGGAGGTACTCTGAACAGATTGCAGTGTAATCTCATTAAATGCAAAAGGATGGCTGCAGCATTCGCAATGTAAGGGTGGCCAGAGCAAAGGCCAGGAAACAGAGTAATGAGTCATTAGGTGAATGAAGACTAAGATTTAGATTAAGAATGTCGTGACAGGAAGATATTTCAAGGAGGCAGCATCATTTTGTTATTCTGTAGCCTTCACTGGATATTTTTAATGTGCGCAGTTAGTCTTCAAACGAAGCAGTGTGGCCTCACTGGGTGGGACATCTGCAAGAAAATTGTTTATTCCTTGGGCTGATGTGTGAGACTGAGACGTCTCATATTTCTCTAAGAGCCTTCACAACTGAGCTCTGCCTCAATAAAGCACATCAGACAGGTTTGGGACTTCCGGTGGGAGAATGTAAAATAATTTATATCTCTTTTTTTTATTCTGATCCTGTAGTAAGAGAGATGATGACCTGTAAATACACTATGTAGAATGATTTAAAAAAAACCCAAAACAAACCCTAAAAAACCTACCCAAAACTTCAAACTCCCCCCAAACTGACAAACCCACAACTCTCTGTATGGACATGAAGTGGAAAGGATGTCTGGAGAGCTTCCTTTTCTAAACCTCCTCGTTTTGGTGTGGCCTCCACTTGGGGAGCTACTTTTGACTACCCAAAACAGGAAAGCCTAATACTGAAGTCGATGTTGCCTCTGTAGACATTTCAGGAGTTTTGAGAATGAGAATTGTCAAAAACGAGAATTTTTTGTAGTGTTATTTAAGTTGCCTTGCTGTATGTAGTGTTTGGGTGAAATCTCACAGTTGCAAAGACAACTCTTTGTAGCTTGGTCATCTGAACTCACCTGTTTTTACCAGAATGTAAATTCTTTTTTTTTCTAAAAGTGGAATTTATTTTTCTTTTCTTAAAAAGCCTTTTATTTTGCATACATCTATGTCTGTCTAGGGACAGAATTTAAGACAGGCTGTGGATTTTATGTCGTGGTTCATCTGAATTTCATTTACTCATAAACAATATTTGATAGTAGTATAATAGACTGAATGGGAGCTTATTTTGTATTTGATGTAACTTTAAATAATTGGTTTGGTTCTTTCATTCAGATAATAAACACATTGTCCATTGTGAAATATTTCTATAATAAGACTGCAAAACTGAGTAGAATAATTTGAAGGCAGATAGTGCAACCAGACTAAAAACTTTGGGAGTTTTTCTCAAAAAAAAAAATGATTGGGATTCAAGTTGATCTGACCTTTTTGGGGGGGGATGGGTTTGGGTTTTGTTCTTTGTTTCTGTGCCTCATGCACTTCTTTTCTTTGCAGTTTGTCTTTCACAGTGTTTGATATGTCAGGTCAAGGGAAATACAGAGACCTGTGGGAACACTACTACAAGTAAGCCTATAATTTATTTTAAAGCATTGCTCTTCATATTAGCTGTTTTGTAGGTTATTTAAACAGAAGTATGATAATATCTAGTGGTTAGAAATGATTCAGAGAAGACCTATACTTGGTGTTTGACAGAAGGTCATTCTGGATAAATGCAACTTTCTGTTCTAAAAAATTAAAACCTTCATTTGCTCTTATTCTGTGCTTTCGGGGACAACTTGGGGGAACATACTAGAGATGGGATTTAAATGTTGAAACCTGAAAACCAATCCTGTAAGAAAGCTCGAGATTAATTAGATTTCCGATTTTTCAGTTCTTCTATAGGTCAAAAACTTAAAACCTAAAAGATGTTGGCTGATGGCTGAGATTTTTAGAGGTGAGGGAAATGAACCTCAGAGAATAAGGCACACGTAACTAAGAATCTGAATGAGCATTCTTACATGTTATTTACTGAACAGGATATTCTCTTTATTTTATAACACTCTGATATTGCCTTTCAGTAGTAGATAGACACCATTCTCTGGTTTTGTAGCTTTTAGTGAAACTTAATCTTTATTTACATTGTCCCATTGCTATTCCGTAATGCCTGATCCTGATCTAGATAGCATGAACAGTACTAAACCATGCAGAAGTATCTTGGAGAAATAGAAGGGAGAAATTCTGAAGATTATAATATTGATTAAATATTAATATCAGTTGTGATGGAGCTTAAATTGTTTTTCGGTTGAGGATTAATGCTTCCTCTCCTTCCTGTGCAAATTGTGTTAGCATTGAAAACGTGTGGCCAGGAGATCTTCGTTGTTCAAGAGTGTTAGATTTGCATTTCAGTAACTGATGCCCTCAGGCTACTCTCAAAATGTTAGCACAGTGCTTCATAAGCAAATAACTTTTGTGATTGCTGTATTTAATGCAGTAACTTATCCCTTGTGGGGCATAAATGGCTTTTTCATCCTAACAATACCTCCCTAACAGTAAGGGAGTTTTTTAGGTTATGCTGACAGTGAAATATGCACTTGTATCCATCTCTGTTCCTGATCCAGTGCAGTATGCACATATTTAAGATTAACTTCTAAGAAAAATATAAAAACAATAATTTGCATTAATTAAATAAAAATATTAGTAAAATAATTATGTACTGTTCAGTTTAAAAAGTTAAGCAAGATTTAATTTTGCAAAAATTGTAAAATGGAAATCAAAACTGGTCAAGTGCCAGAGTAGTTCCCTTGGAGTCCTTCGAGTCTTGACTTTTCGTCCATTTAGCTTAAAAGTGTCTTCTAGGTCATCCTCTAAGTACGTTAATCTTAAATAATCCTAAAGTCATGTTGTGTCCCTATCCCTGTTACTTCTTTGTGAAGTTATTTTTTTTGGTGGTAAATACATGCCAGTACTCTTGATTCCTGTGGTAAAATATTGTATGCTCATGAAAATTGCTTAGGCATTTTCAGCTAATGTGCAAAAGCTTTGTTTACAAAAGGTTCTGCACACCAGAAAAGAATGGGCCTTCTCATACAATCTTGGACTGCTCAGGTTATTTCTGGTTTCCAGTAGGTCTAGGACTGTTTCTTATCAAAATACAAAGGTAGATGGTGCTGGAGGGTAAAGAATGTATTCATAATGTACTCTCTGAGACATGTCAAATGAAGGAGAAGTGAATATCACATTAGCATACAAAGTAAATATACTTTCTGTGGATCTCTATAACTGATGGGTTATGAATTGGTGAGACTTTATTTGGTTTTCAAAACAAATTTCAGTAAATGGAACATCAAGTCATAAAATATCAGTAACATCCTGAAATAATGAGTCGAATAGTTGCATATATGTTATGACTGTGGTCATACTGTCAGCAAAATGTCCTAATGATTTGAAATAGTTGAAAGGTTTTACCTGTTATTTGAAAAAAAAGAAAAATCCTGCTTATGCAGGATATGTAAAAGTTAAAATAACCTGCATATGCCTAGCTGTGGACACAGGTTTTTTATAAAAAGGTATTTGACCTTTCTCTAAATAAACTTCAGTGTAGGACATACAGAATTTCCATAAAGATCTATCTTTATGGGGTTTTTGTCTTCCTGACCACACTGTCAGAATAGCAGTTGGTTACATTTTGAGTTCATTTTTCAGTCTGGGTAGTAAAATCAAGCTTTTCTAAAAGGTGTGTGGAGACTGAACCTTGTATGAGCAGGTAACAACCTCATGTCTAAAAAAATGATGCATGTTACCAAAAGATTGAATTTCAGAAATAAGACTGGATTCAAATGTTGATGGTAAATAACAATGACAAAAATTAGAGGAAAAATCAGGTTTGCTTGGACTTTCTCTTGGTGTTTCTTCTGAAGCCTTTTCGTATTCACAATTTGAGAACCTATAATTTGCCTCTTTACTCTTTTTATGTTATGCAGAGAAGGCCAAGCCATTATTTTTGTCATTGATAGCAGTGACAAATTAAGAATGGTTGTGGCCAAAGAAGAACTTGACACCCTTCTGAATCATCCAGGTGAGGAGGCTTTTTTCCCCTTCTGTGTCCATATTTGTTACGTTGTCTTAAGAAAAGCCCTTATCTGACACATTCTGAGTACTTTGAAAATATTTTAGCCATTCATGAATATCAGCACAATAATAGTCTTCAACAACTTCGTGGGGTTTTTTTTACCTATTCACATTTACAAACTGATCAAGCTTCAGCTGTCTACACTGTGTTGGACTGGTCTCTTATTAATCAATGTAGATCAAATGTTACATTGTTTTGAGAAAGAATAGACTTTGAGTTGGAAGCTGGAGAGGCTTTTTGTGATGACCAGCACAGACAAAAATATGTCTCCCTGTCTGCTTTTTCCATGAAGACAGCTAATTCTTTTAATGTAACATTTAACTTTCTTTTTTCATCTTCATTATGTTTGTTAGTGCTTTAGCCAGAAATAAGGAGGGATAATTACACTAGTCAGTTTTAATTCCCTATAGAAGGATACATGAGGTGAGGATATGAGAGGATTCATGATGAGGGTCTTGGTTTTAGGGGTTTGGTTTGGGGTTTTTTACACGAGACTGCACTTTAATTAAGTTCTGAAATCAGTCAATTCTTTGCCTTTCCATATAGCCAACATTATTATAGCCAACATACACATCCCGTGTGTCTGTGAGCAATATGCACTTTTCACTTTCAGCACTATGGGTATTGCTCTGCCTAACCAGAATACAAAACTACGTCTAGGAAGTTTAAAAGTGAAATAATCCTGTAATTCCTTAATTATTTATTAAACTGATAGAGCCCTTACCCTGTGGGATTCCCATGCTGAGAATGAGAAAGGAGAAGCTGACTTGCATTTCTAAGAAAAGCAATGTGTGACAGGGACAAAAATGTTCCCATGACTTTATTTTCCGTGAAGACTGTATATAACACTTTAATTCATCAACAAAGGTGCTGGAGCTGACTGGGCCTTGTTATTCTCATTCTCTAGTTTCTTATATAAGGGTCGGGGCTACCTCAAATGCAGACACTGCAAGGCAGCGTTGCAAAAGTCTGAGGGAGGATGAGGTGAGCCAAAGGCTGCGGGTGGATTACGCAGAGGCCAGGGCACTTTGTACCAGATCAGGAATTAACTGCAGCAGTAAAAGCCAGTTCTGTAGGTAAAGTGGAAGGGTGAGAGGTAAAGGCTGCTGGAAGAAGTTACTCATTTAATAGAGGGCAGAAAAGTGAAAATGTTTAGACAGAGGAGAAGCAACCTTAGGTGGTGCTTTTCATTTAGGCATTAATAGGTCACTAATACTGACCTAGCAGGTCAGTGCTGTTCAGTTGTTCATAAATTTGTGCCTTCAAGTTACAAAAGACCAGGCTCTGGCCACCGAGTGCATTCCTGAGAACCAGGAGAGAGCAGTGATGTATTTCTGCCTTGGAGCAGCCAAGCTCCAATATAGCAACAGTGTCACTGGTTTATCAGATTTTGATATATCACATCTAAGGGAACCAAAGAGCTTTAAAAAATCTTGTAGGATAATGTACAATAAAAGTAGCTGTTAGGTGAATCAATATGTAACTGGTTTGCTATATCAATATTTTAATTTGTATTTCTGTGCTGCCTTTCTTGCTGCATACCCTAGTGTCCTCCCAATCTATGCTGCTGTCTCAGTCATCCTCCTGGGGTGGTTTAGATGTACATGTTTACTTGAGTTTTAAATGGAACTGAATCAATTCCTGTCTCTGAAAATCTTAGCAATCCCTCAGTAAAACAGTTGCCTGTCTTTTTGCCAAGCTTTGCCTGAGGTTGTCACGTGGAAGGGAATGTGTCCTGTGGAGCATTAATGGGGTTGGAAGTCGGGACTGGGACTCCTTTGTGAATCAGAGCTTTAAATTATTTTTACTTACATAAAGGGACAATGCACTCTTCAAATAACAGCTTGTTTAATGATAACTGTATCATATTTTGGTTTTTTACTCAACCTCCGTTCTTCAGCACTTTGAAAGATGGTAGTCCGTAGATTACCTGGATTAGATGATGACTCTTGGGTCACTTGACCTCCAGCACATGCTTCTAAACAAAACTGAAATTCTTGTCAACTTGAAATTCTTTGTATAAAATTGCACATCACACATCTAGAGTCTGGAATATTTTTTTAATGTGTTAATTCATAGCTACTTGCAGCTAGAAAATGTTAGCTTTCCATTAGTAACTGAAAAGTGTGGGAGGGAAATACTGCACATTAGGAAATAACACGAATTTCTGTGACCACCACTTTATTTAACAAATACCTTTGGGTGTGCATTATGAGTCTGGGTGGGTAGGTTGTGCCCCTTTCTAATTGTTTAGAAAAACACTGGAAACTCCTTGATTAACTTGGCTGTTTGCGTATATGATGTCAGCTAATTTATGGGGTTTTAATTTACCCATAACTTGCAACCTGTGGGTACCAGGGTTCATGTAATTATACTGTAAATTAATGCAAAAGTTTCAGTCAGGAGACTCAATAGCTGTTCAACTATGGAATCAAAACAGAGGTGTAATTATACTGTGTTTGTATTTTGAGGCCTTTGACTTGGGTTTATGGATATCAGAGGAGAAAAGAGCTCCAGGTAGGGTACATAGTTTGTGAAAATTTTAAGTGTTTTGATCAGCACTTACCATCTCTGAATGAATATGGGGACATAGTGTTATCTCCACTGATTCTGTGGAAAGGTTTAGTGGGGAGGCTGAAAAGAACATAATTAGGAAAGTTCAAACCATTTCAGCACTGACAATTCGTTGGGATTTTGGGGGTTTTTATCATCCTCCTGCCCATCAGCAGGGGCAGATGGCTTATTTTTGACATTTTAAAATAAATCCTTAGCTTGTTTCCTATGTGAAGTAACCTTTCTTTTTACTATTTTAAAAAGAGCCTGTGTAGCAACTTTAATTGAGGTGGTAGTGTGTAAATTCCTTTCCTATCAAGCATTAATTGATAGACTAAAACCTAGATTTCTCTAATCCTATATATCATCCTTTGTATAAATAATATGAAAAACTCTGGGAGTTAGTCTTGGTGCTGGTAATTTTTTGGCAGTGTTACATCTGTAATTTTGAAGAGAGTAGGCTTTGTTTCCTTTCAATGATCATACAATCTTTTAGGGTAATCTGTGAGGTTTAAGCTTGCCTATGTGTAAGTATCCCAAAAACTGCCAGAGTACTTTGTTTGGTCTGTAGTTCTCACTGCTAGCTGGAAGAGCTTCTGGAAAAGAAGTCCTTCAAGGGAAGAGAGAATAAAGGATGTCCAGACGTGCATTTTTTTCCAGTTTTATAAATTCTATTAAGTAATGAATTCTTTCTAGGATGCTGAAGGATAATTCAGACTACCCTTCTCAACTATTGTTGTGATGTTATGAATGAACGCAAATTATTTTTGCCATCCATTTTATACATCCAGTCCTCGCTAAGCAGAGATGTGCAGTGTTTGTAGGCAGTGGTTTGATCTCTTGCTCCTCAGCTTCACCAGCAATTCCTATCTACAGCTTGAAGTGTGGGTGTAAGGTAGGGGGAGAGGGGGTGGAGGATTCCAAAGCCTGCAAGGAAGTTTGTGGGCATTCGGGAAGCGCGCAGCAGAGGCCAGGTGACCCAACAGTGCGTGCATCTTGGTAGGATACAACCTTCAGAGAATTGCAGCTCCAGGTGAGCAAAACACCTTCCTGTGTTGTTTGTATTTATTTGTTAAATGCAGAGATTGGTAAGTGTTGCCTCTTGTCCTGAGGGTTCTGTCTCTGCTCATGCCTAGATATTAAGCACCGTCGACTGCCTATTCTCTTCTTTGCTAACAAGATGGACCTCAGGGATGCAGTGTCATCTGTGAAAGTGTCTCAGTTGCTGTCCTTAGAAAACATCAAAGACAAGCCCTGGCATATCTGGTAAAGTTCTCTTTTGCTATCCCTTTATCGGCATTACTTTGTGCATTCCTACTTCGGCCCTGTCACACCACTCACTACTGTATAAAATAAATCAAGTAGCTAAAAGACAAATTCAAGTAGCTAAAAGACATGTGAAAGCAGTAGCAATATTCAAACACTTACGGTGAAACTCGTTTTAAATGTACAACGCATGCATTTAGACTGTGTCTTAAAAGTTTTCACAGCAGAACTGTTAGCCAAGTAATGGAGTGGAGGATTTCCGGTGAGATCAGAAAGCAGGGTTCATATCAGAAGAACAGCTGCCATTATATTTTGCTGGGAAATTGAGTAGAATTGTTATCAGAGGGCTCCTGCTAGATTACCTTGCAGGTTTGAAAATACCAACAATAAAACCTTTGGAGTTTTTTTGCACTCTGCAGATGCTTCAGTAAACTACTGTTGAAAGGCCATTTAGTAAACTGTTCTCTTCTGAATTCAGAGGGACACTGTACTCTTTGTACCCAGTCACGTTTGAGAGAATTTTTAGTTGTAGGAGCTAGAGTCTTTTCTTCCTGAAGGATGTAAGCTTTAGAAGGACTTTGTGCTATTGTTCACAAGGAAAAAACTCTCCTTTTATCAGAAGTGTTTTATAGAAGGTAGGTTTTTGTCCTGTTAAAGTCCTCAGCTGTTATAAATAAAAGTGA
The DNA here is from genome assembly GCA_013400655.1 of Mystacornis crossleyi. Classification (NCBI taxonomy): domain Eukaryota; kingdom Metazoa; phylum Chordata; class Aves; order Passeriformes; family Timaliidae; genus Mystacornis; species Mystacornis crossleyi. Next base: position 22,306 of record VYZQ01022085.1, read on the forward strand.
AATCAGCAGCTAAATGCAGCTGAAAACTAAAATTTTCATTTTAGGCCCTTTAATATTAAACTCGATTACCTGGACATTGTTTTGGGGTCGCTGTTTTTTGTCCAGAAATCACACACTGATGAATTCCCAAGCTTCTTGGAACACCATTTTATAGATTCACTGCTGTGCTCCTTTCCAGAAACTGAAGAATGAAGGGCATTTAAACAGTTACCCTAGTGTTTCAAAAGGTAGATTTACACTGCTCTCAGTGTAGCAGAATAGTTTTATCTCTAAACGGACACTTCTGGGGTTGCTGTTCAATGAAGTGTGTACACACACACATAATTCCTTCCTCCAGCAGTCTCACCATGTGTAGGAACTGCGTGGGAGGACAGTTGGGCTTGATCATCTTAAAGGGCTTTTCCAGCCTAAATGATTCCATGATTCATGGCTGCTGTTGGAGGAAGTAAACATCTTTTACAGCATTGTCTGAGGAAGGAGGTGCTGCAGAACAATGTGTCTGCCTCGTGTTCTAGGAATGGTTCCTTCTGCCTTGAGACTGGAATTAAAAGAGATCACATCATGAAATGGTGTTTCCCTGTGGGGAAGGTACTCTGTATCATTTAAGGAGCAGTCTGCTCCATGGGAAGAAAACTTAAGGAAACTGTACCTGATGCTACTTTGCAATTAGGTAAATTACAAGTATAGTGATGACTCAACTAAAACTGGTATTTTTACAATGTTTTTGTAATTTGATTTGTTTCTTTCAGTGCCAGTGATGCTCTTAAAGGAGAAGGATTACAAGAAGGTGTGGATTGGCTCCAAGGTATATCAGATATAATTCTCTTGCTCTGTTTTCATTCTGTTAAACTTTCTCATTTTGTAAGGTTTTTTCTTTATTATTTGCTTTGTTTTCTTTCTGTCCATTTCTGCTGTCAGATCAAATTACACAGTGAGTACTAAACCTCTATCTTATATTTGCATTTCATTTACCTCCTTAACATACACAAAACATCATGTGGGCTTCCCTGACCAAAGTGTGTATTATGGAATACTAATACACACTCTTGCAAACTGTAACACTTTCATTTGAACAATACCAGCTCCCACACTTCAATTTCTTATTGTGGTAGTTCAGTTTCTTCTTCAGTTTATTCTTAATGTCCTGTCCCAGTTTTACATAACTTAATGTTATGTATCAAGAAATGCTGAAAGAAAATAAGCCAAATACGCAAATACACTGGTTTTAATTATACACCTTCAGCTCTTTAATCTAGAGCCAAAAGAAGAACTTCTTACACTATAACGATTATAGGACCTGCAGATACTCATAACTGCATGGAAAATGTCAGATCCAGCTTGGATGATGTCTGTCATCCAGCATCTTTAATTTCAAACGTGGTACAGATGTTGTGTAATTACAAACTTGGTACAGATGTTGTGTCTCCTTCTGTTGTGCGTTCGTAAGGCTCTGGTCTCTCTTGTCCTCCTGCTCAGTGTGTAGATTAGTGAAGTGTGGCATAGTTTGGGTTGATTCATCCCAGTTTTAGCTCCCTGACTGGCGTTGCTTTGTGCTGTGAGTGCTTTGGGCGCTGCGGGCTCAGCTGAACGGCATCAGCCGCCTGTGCTGTGCCCCGCTGGCCGCCGGGTGTCAGCGCTGGGCCAGCGACAGAGCCTCCTTCCAAAAGGATAGCAGCCGGCCCTGGTCCCGGGTTAACTCATCCCCGCTGATCTGGGGTCACCAGACTGTCCTTTCTTCTTACACTCGTCCTGCTGACTAGAAAAAGGTGGTTTGTTTTACCGAGTTACTGTAGAGTACAAAAACATTGGGTCCTGTTTTCAGAGAGAGGGCTGCTCGCCAAAAATAGTCTTTACAAAGATATTTACTGCCCTACAGAAGACCAGTGATGTATCCTCTACCAGCTAAAATAATTCTGAGGTGGAGAACCAAGATCTTAGCATTGAGTTTCCTCCTCTGCTGTATCCTATCATCATAGAGGCAGATTCCAAATCATAATTTTTCCTACTTTGAGGCATAGTTCTGGCTTAGTAATTTCTTGCAATGTTCAGGGTCTCTGCTTCTCTTGGAAGAACCTTTAAGGTTTCAATCCAAATTTTGGGCTTGTACATAGCTTCATGCTATGTAAAAGGATCTCAAGTGCTTGTGTAAATATTTTCTGACAAAATATTTAAGTTATAGATGTAGATTTTTTTTTTTAAGCACAGCAAGTAGTTGCTTCTGCTGTCACTCACGTAGCTCTTCATAGCTATTCACCTCTCATGGATTCTTAATTTTCTGAGCTGAAATTCCTTATGGATGGGCTCTATCTGAAAATTTCCTTTAACTCCCTGGTTCAGTGAACCCAACAGCTTAAGAGGGATTGAGTTTAAACTGTACAGTTCCCTAACCACGTGTAGTTTGGCAATTAACTGTTTAATGGCTGAATACGTTTATATTTCAAGAACAAATTTTTACTCTGATTCTCCTCATTCCTAGTGCACTAGATGGAAATATTTGGAACGATGCTGTAGTTACGGGAGTCCCTAAATCACAGCCTGGGGATGCCATAAAATTCAGAGGGGGAAATGACGCCTGGTGAATGAGTGCACAGTTCTCCTTGTCAGCAGCCAAGCTTTCCTTAGTTACCCTTTGCAGATCCATTTCACAGTTTGGGTGGCAGGGGCAGAAAGTTTTGTCTTTGTTTTTTTCCCTAGTGAAGGCTGAGTTTGCTATTTTCCTATTCTGGAATGGGGTTGCTATTGCAACAGCACATCCTCAGCAGGGTAAAAGTAACCTCTCTCTTAGGGGGGGAAATTGTGCTGGTTTCCACATTTTGTAATGGGATGCTGGATGCTTTTGGTAACCAAAAAAACATTTGAAGTGAGTTGAGAAGTGGCAGTCAGGCAGCAATATGGAGAAGTGTGGCTACTGAGAGCAAAGTTTTCATGTGAGTTATTCGAAACCAAACTTTAAATCTTTTGCTGTTGGGCAGTTAGTTCGTGTTCAGTTACGTGGAAGCCAAAATGTGTACAAGAAATTGAAATGTGTACTTCATAAAATAAACTTCTAGGTCTTATTCTCATCAAAGTGATCTTATAAGCCTGAAGAAGATAACAACTGAATTAGGTGGAAGAGTCTTCCTGTTTAATTAGCAAGATTTGAGAGGAAAACTTTGCTGAACAGGAATTCAAGATGTGGAGAAGAGAGCAAGTTGAAAACAACTCTGCATTGTTCCCCATTCTTGTAACTACACGAAAATATCTAGATCTATTTTATGTTTCCAAAAAGCAAAATACAGCAAGAATTCATCTTGTGCTAAGACCTGATGTTTCTTTTTATTACCAGATCAGATGCAAGCAATGAAGACATGAGAGATTAAATAGAGGACCTATGGCGTTCTTTTACACCCCTTGTCAGCAGGTGAACAAGTACCTTGGGAAGGAAGAATGATTTGAAGAAGATGAACAGTTCAGCTATAATACCCTATATTGACTTGTTTCAGTTTAGTGTCTCTTCCAGGAAAACTGAATGTAGACAACCTAGCACCTCAGGTATGCATATTGATGAATTAAGTTGAATCTTGTGACCGGAGAGCACATTTAAAAAAAAAAAAAAAAAAAAAAAGATTTATGTTAACAATTAACATCTGCATTCATTTGAGTTTTAGGTGTTAACTAGCCATCAGGAAATGCCCCTCTGTTTTTTGGGGGGACACCTTTTGAGCAAATGGGAATATTTATTTTCCAGAGAAAGAATAATAAGCACTTCCTGAAATACAGCTACATGAGATACCTACTGATTTTAGATGCCCAGTTTCAGGCATTTCTGCCATTTTTTTATATTAAAGTTTGACATTGGTTTTTATTATCCATCCGTAATAGACTTCTATAAGAATATTTTGATTAAAGATACAAGGATTTAAATGTTCAGTGTATTTGTTATAGATGATTGCAGATGTTTTTAAGGTATTGCTTTTAATGAAATGTTACAAATTGTTTTTGTGATTGTGCCATGGTTATATTTGCATTCTCATCAATAAAACTTCTAATATATGACATGCCCTGGTTGGGTTTTTAACTTTAATATGCTCATTGATGGTCTTTACGTCCTAGAGATTTTTGGATTTCTGTTCGTTTCACTTGGAATTTGTTTATCCATTTTCCAGTGGATATAGCACTGTATATGTAATAAATGATATCTCTGTTGCCAAGGAGTTTTTTTTTTAATTGCATATTTTTTTTACACTACCTAATGAACTAGACTGCTCTTCCACATACTTAAGGAGCATATGAATCACAGAATGCGTCAGGCTGGAAGGGACCACAGTGGGGTCATCTGGTCCAGGTTCCCTACTCAAGTGGGGTCATTCCAGAGCACACGGCACAGGATTGCATCCAGATGGTTCTGGAATATCTCCAGTGAGGGAGACTCCACAGCCTCTCTGGACAATCTGTTCCAGTGTGTGGTCACCGCACAGTAAAGTTCTTCCTCGTGTCCAGGTGGAACTTCCTGTGCCTCAGTTTCTTCAAAGTTGTATTTTGAAAACACAGTTAAGGGACAGCTCACTGGTTCACTAGATCATTATTATGAAATGTGTTATATGCTTCTGTTGTGTATAAAGACGATTTTACTTCCAAGAATAAATTTAATAAACTTTTCTGGCTTCAAAGATGTACCATAGATAACAAATTAAGAACTTTATTTTTGTTCTGCCACGTCTTCCCTTTTAATCCCTCCTCCCTTGTTCAGGAAGCGAGCAGACTGACCCTGGCAGTGCTGAATCCTCCCTTTAACTCGGTGATTACCTGATCCCTGTGGCACATGTAATACACAGCTCTTGCAAAAGCTTCCCCCCACACCCATCGGCATATAAAACACACAGGTGTTCTGTCAGCATGCCTTCTAGGCCTCACCTAATAGAGGAATATTTGGAGCAAAGGGAGCTATCGGAAGTAGAACTGTGTCATGTAGTTTCAGTTATTAAATAGTTAAAATTAACTCGCCTTCTTTGCCAGAAGAAAATCTCACTGTAAGAAATCTTTCTTACAGGATGCTATCGTTCTTACAGTTCAGTTTGTCATGAAAGTATTTTCATGTCTCTTTCTGTGACATCTTTGGCCTTTTGTCAACTCTGAATTTAAGTATCTATACAAAAATCAAATACAAAAGAGAAATAGTAATATGTAATTCTGAGTTTTCCTCTGAATTCTGGGCAGATAATTTTCTGGTTTACTTTGCACTGGATAATAAAGTAATTAAAATTATCACAGAATGGGTTGGAAGGGATCTTAAAGATCACTGAGTTCCAATCCCCCTGCCTTGGGCAAGGGACACCTTCCACCAGACCAGGTTGCTCAGAGCTCCATCGAGCCTGGCCTTGAACACTTCCAGGGTGGGAAGAACACAAATGCCCTGGGCAATCTCTGCCAGTGCCTCACCAACCTCTCAGTAAAGAATTTCTTCCTAATATCTAATCTGAAACTCTTCTCTTGAAAATAATACTTTTAAAACTGCTTTGCTGTGTGTAAGTATTTTGTAATTATTGTGGTTCACGTGTATGTCTTATTTAAATAAAACATTTAGTTTTAAGTTAACAGTTTCTTTTCTACCAAAGAAAATTTAAGTTCTTACATAAAATCTGTCTGTATTTCTGACTTCCTTGAATAGGAAGGTTTCAGAAGGTTCTTCTGATGGTTTTCTGATAATTTTTGTTTGTTTATTTTGAACTACATAAAGTGCTATATTTATCTTATGGATTGCCTTTACTGTCATGGGAAGCTGTTTGAACCGACTGCTTTGTTCTTCCATCCGCAAATCTAAGGGAAGTACTTTAATATCTTTTACTTTTTGCTCTCTGAAGTGGTTAGTAAGTACTTTTTGAAAACAGCAGTTAGTTTTTTATTTTGATTATTGTTCCCCTTCTTGGGTTTTTGTTTGCTTTTTTTCCCTGCAACATCTCTTTCTATTCCTCCCCTATGGGGCCACTGGTCTGAGTGAAGACCTGTTAGAAGGAGTGGAAATGGGAACAGTCCAATTAGCAAAATGCTGAATTTTTAACTTTTTTATTTTATTACTGCTCCAACCATTAGTTGTCCCTTACTTTTAGAACATTTGTGATCATTCTGTGAACATAAAACCTCCTGAGGGGATCTCTGAATGTTCACCTCTCCTTGCCACCTTGGTGTACAGGCACAGCTCCCCAACATCTACAGGTGCTGCATCTCTGAGTTGCTCTAAAAACGTTGAATTTGGTACAAGGATCACATATTGCACAAAATCCTCATGTAATTGTGCAAAAAGGCTGCTTGGGAGTTGGTTTTTGTGGCCGTCAGACTTCCAGGGCATTCTCCCATTCCATTTAGGATGTTAAAGTAATGAATGAGGTCTATCTGGGTGCCCCAAGACAGTTTGCATTGACAAGTTCATGGTTCCTGAGGAACAAAGAAGACAAGGGAATGTTCCCTTTTTTGGGAATGAACCACTGTAGGTGTCTGCATTAAGTGGACACTTGAAGGGCAATAGAGCGACCAAAAGAGACTGAGGGAATTTGGTCCTTACACCCCACTCAGTGTTTTGTGCTGTTGCTTCTGTGCACACTGCCCTCCTACATATTTATCAATTTCCTTCAAATATGCCTGGTCAGGCTTAAGACTGTAGCATTTTCAGCTGAAATATGGTGCAGTTGTTTTCACATACAAAGGGTTGCCTTCCAGGTCTCTTGACTGAGGAGGGGGCCTATCAGGAAAATGTGTAAATCCTAATTTTCCTAGCTGTGCCTCTCTAGTACTGGGAATACCATGGGAACCTTGTGTTTAACTACTGCTTGCAGCTGTGCTGAGAGCCTGCGTGGCCTCAACACTCCTGGGCAATTTCACATGAAGCAAGTGCAGTTCTAAGCGTGAGGATGTAAATGTAATGGAGCCTTCTTTTAATCTCAGCCCTCTAACTGTAGTTTGCTTGGGGTGTTTTATTTACGAATATGAAAGATAAGCTGCTGTAAAAGACCAGACGTAACAGCTCAGCTTAGCTGTCTGCAGACAGGCATTCTGATGTGGTAATAATGTGGAATGGTAGCATTGCACTTCAGAGCTGCTGTAAAACAGCTGTGCAACTGTTTTGGAAAGCAGCTTATCTCTTAGAAGCTTTAACTAGGAAATATCATTTTGTTGGTAATAAGAAGTGAAAGTAACACTGATTCAAAATGCTTGTCCTTAAAAGCAAACATTTATTAAGCCAAGAAATGGTGTTTAATCTCAAAAGGGGTGGGGCTGGGGGGGAGGTTTTGTTAGTTTTGGGGTTTTGTTTGTTTGCTTTAAGTCTTACTTGTTTTTAAAGTTTTACTTGGTTGGAAAATCACTCTTTTTATGATTAATTCCTGTCATCCATTTATCTAGTTCTTTCTGGCCCGCCTTATTTCCGTTTTACAGAAATCCTTACAAATCTTGCTCCTAAACTTTTTGGTCTGCTTCTTTTAACTTTTGCTGAGTACTCTGCTAGTGAAAGTTTGCAGCTCCCTCCCTGTTGTTTTGGTTTTGGGTGGGTTTTTTTGAGAAACAAAATAGATAATGAGAGAAGGTCACAGAAGACAGGACTAAAAAAGCAAAAAAGGCTACTACCAAGAAGGGCTCCAACTCTCCTCTTTCAGAAAGGTCAGGAAAGTTTGTATTCAAAGGTTTACTTGATATGCCCTGATCCTTTTTTATTATTTTTCACAGCCCATGTGTGACTACTTAAATTTAAAAATGCACTGTTACTATGCAAAACTAATATTGTGTGTAATAGCTAATCAGAGTTCAGAACTTTAAATGCTCTCTTGTAACAAATGCCAAGTGTTTCTAGTAATATTTTGTAACCATACTCTAGATCAAGGCTCTGCCGCTCCTGTCACAGTAAGTTACATCATGGAAGCATCTGTGTTTGTGTGAACCAGCATTTTGTAATTAATTTGCCACTGTTCAGTCAGATGGATTACTACTTAATTGGTTGAATTTTTCTGGCCATATGAAATTCTTGCTCTCACAAGTACAGCATGTACGTGATGATGTTCTGTTTTCCTTCAGTGGATGTCAGGATCTCACGATGCAAATCAGCCGTGCTTACTTATTCCATCCTTTTAATGACAGCGTGAAACCCCCTCCCACTGCTCTTTTTCAAAACAATCCTTGAAATGAAAGCTAGGCTCATAATATCTCTTGTCTACCATTAAATGATCTTGTGTTCTCCAAACTGTTTACCAGAAGATTAACTTAATTGTATTACAATCACATTACTCAGGCTCCAGCTCAAAAAGGGGGGTGTTTGTAATTTCTCTGGAATTCAGTGAGCACCTTTGAAGATGAACAGGGTAACTTGTGTAGTAAAAGAAGTGTAAATTTAGCAACTTCATGTTAGACAATCTTTTTGCAAACAACTTTGTCTTTGAAGATTAGTAAGTAGATGTAAGGCCTAGCAAAATAGTCACTGAACCAAATTTAGTTTGCTGAAGAGTTGCCTAACAGTTCTCAATAGAGGGAAGAAAAGACAGCAAGGAAAGTTTTAAAAATCGAGGAAATTGGGATATGTGGAAGAAGCTTCTTTGAGCTGGAGTCATGCTAGTGAATTTTAAAGAAACCTAAGCCTCCTGAGGCTCAGTGAGGTAATCACGATAAATGATTGAAGTGGCTGTCTGGCAATACAGACTAAGGAGAGCAGCGCCATCAGGCTGCTTTTATAGAGCCAGAGGGCTGGTGCTGAGAGCCTGATGTCCTAATCTGTGTGGCCTGAGTTTCCTCCAGCCTGAGCCCTTCCATGTTGCGCACTCTTGGCTTTGAGGTGTAGTTTCATCCAAAAAGAATTCAGTTCGTGTCCTCCCAGCCAAGTCTGCGATGTAAACAAAAGCGCTGTTAGCGAGGATTATTTTTAAAATACCCTGGTGACCTAAATTAATGCACGAGTGGAGGCATGCCTGTGCAAAATTAAGAGGGAGACAATCCCAAAGTTTTAAAACCATGGAGTTGAAACCATGTGAAAGAACAGCAGAACTTGGCAAGAGGTCTCCACAAGCCAGGGTTCCACAGGAATAATGCCAGTGAAATATTTGGGAAAAATACAAGTTTGCAGTATGCTTCACTTGGAACTGGGAAAGTTTATTCCACAAATACAGGCTATAAGCATTGGACAGGGATTAAGGGGTAATGCTTCCAACTTGAAAGAAATGGAATAATGTCACTTGTGAAAAATAGGCAGTCATGAGTAAATAATAATAAATATTAAAGTCTTTATGTCAGTAATAAAAGGGTCATTTGTCAGGCATCCCTTCTCTTCCTGCCATCATCGGTATTTATGATCACACAGGTTTAAAGGTGTAGCTAGGACAAGAACTTTGCAATCTTTTTCTTTTTTTTTTTAACTTAAACTATCACTCTGCAAGTAAATCTCTCTTCGTTTTAATTTTATCCACCAATGCTTATTAGCATAAACTGAACGGGGGGAAAGTGTCTAAAAATTGGTGCAATGAGTAACAAATGGAACCAATGAACCAGAAAGTGGATGCTGTTTTCAGTGATAGCAATATTGCAAGGATTTTTTTCATCATTTATTACATCATCAATGGATTACATTAAAGCATCTTGGTCCCAATTTAACATTTTTATCTGTGAGGTGATGTTGTTGGCCAGTCATTAATTCTTGCTTTAGAGGAGTAAGGAGTGATGAAGGGTTTCTTTTCAAGGGTGGAATGTTTCTGCTGGGAAAGGTGGTGCTTTTCTCTTCTAACACTTGTTTTTCTTCCTCCTTCACCCCCCCCTTTTTTTAGGTGTTCTTTTCCATCCTTAGGTAGTTTTCAACAGGGAAGTGTTACTCAGCTCTGAGATGCTTAGAACCTATGCATAATTGTTTTCTAAGTCCTCTGCTGAGCTTTAAATCAAGAGCAAGTTAATGCTCTAAAAAATTTTTGGCAGCAGTTTCAAAGCAGGCTAAATTGATCTATAAACTAATCCTATCTAGTGGTTAGAAAGTATTGCTGTATTTTGCAATTAAGTTTTGAGTCTTACTATTTCTCTCATTGGTACCATTATAAAATAAGATCAATCACTATTACGTTAGAAAACAATTGCAGAACAGCCACTTCAATGCTGACTTACCAATATTATTATATGTGCATATAATAATAATATAATAAAGCTATGTTGTAGCTTTACAGTTCCTGGAAATTAAAAAGTCATATGCAAAATCAAGTCGTTTAGGTTGTAGAAATATTTTATGTACCAAATTTCCTTTTTACCCCTTTCATAACTGTTGAAATACGACTTAGTTCTCTGCCTACTCTGATATGTCATGCGATGATTAAAAAAGCGTTAAAAACCCCTCTTTTTGTGCGTAATAAGTCTCATGCTTTCCTTGAGGTGTGTGTTCTGTCATCATGTCAGGTAATGCATTTTATTAAGTCCTTAATTTATGCAGGATACAAAATACCTGTGTGATTTCTTAAAGGCTGTAGCAATGCCTGAGTTGTGAAGTGAATGACAGGTGATCTGATATTGGCATCATATTAAATAGGAACACGTCAATCAGTTCCTAATACAAAGGAAAATCAACAGCTTTATCCAGAGAATTGATTTACCACAGAGATAACGCCAGCCTTTATTTTCAGCAGCAGTTCAGCACACCCTGAAAATTGGAAAACACAGCGTACATCTAGTATTTATGAGCTACAGGAAGTGCATTCTATAAAATACCATCTTCCATTGTAGAGAAACCCCTTTAGTCTTCTTAGTCATATTTTATTGGCCCAGAGCTGTGCATTACATACAGAAAATATTTCTAAAGAACAATATCAGATAAAAAGACTGTTTCAGGCTCATATCCCCATTAGCCAGACGTTTCCTTGTGATGGTGTTTACTTTGCTGAAAAAGCTTTTCTGCTCCGACTTTACTAACAATGGACGCTTGAGTGAGGAAACATGGATTACTCAGAATTTTTGTTCTGGGGTATTAAAAGAAATCTTCTTTCCCCTACTAAAGGTTTTGTTGTGTTGGGCTTAAAAAGAAAAAAAAAAAAAACAGAAAAAAACCCCACAAAACAAATAAGTGTGTGTGTGGGGTCAGTTATGCTGTACTTACCCAGCTAACCAGGCAAAATCTGATCAATGTTCACTTGAATTCTTACAGACTCGGCCTTTAAGATTTCTTTCTTACCCTTTTTCTGTGTGTTATACAGACCGTTTACTGTTACGTGGAACTTGTGTGCCCAGAATTAGGCTCTGTTTTTCTGTTTGTGCTGTAATAAGATTGAAGTAATTTCTCCCTGTTTGGAATAACTTATGGATATAATTTGCATACATAAGAAAAGGTCTCTTTGTTTTCTCTCTCTCTCTCTCTCCCTTTTTTTTTTTTAATTTCTTACTGGAAGCTTAAATGAAGAGGAAAATAAGTTGTTCCATGAAACCAGATGGGATTCTGCAATGTTAGCAGCCAAAAGCTTTTATGATCCTGTTTGGCTCAATCCGTAAGAATTCGGCTTGTTAGAGACTGGCGTACTTAGAGTCATTTTTATATACAGAATATTTTTCTGTTTATTTCTCCAGACACTCAAGATGCTTATTCCTTTTGGAATATGCTTATACACATGCTCAGTATGAATGTGGTAAGGGGTTACTTTACCTATATATATATATATA